>JAMYXO010002521.1:0-23432 GCA_033310375.1 Conus canariensis | reverse complement strand
GGGGGAAAACCCAAACCCAAATTTTTTGGGGGGTTTTTTCCCCAAAAGGCAAAAAAAATTATTTCTGTTAGGGGGGGCCCACGGGGTTTGGGCCCCTTTTGGAAGGGTAAAAAACCCGGGGGAAGAAAATTTTTTTATAGTTTTAAAAAACAGGCGGGAGATTTTTGTTTAAAGGGGGAAAAACTGGGGGAAAGCCCCCGGAGGGGGGGGGCCCCGGGGTTAACCCCTTGGCGGGGGGGAAAAAAAAAGGGCTTGGGGGGCCCCCCTTTGTATGTGTCAAAAAAAGGGGGGAAAAATCCTTGTCATGTTGTGAAAAACGTCTAGGGTCCCCCCCTTTTTAAAAACAAAAAAGGTGAAAAGGAGCCCTCCTCTTTATGTGGAAAAACCGTGGCAGGGGACCCCCGGGGGAAAAAAGTGCTAAAAAAAAGACCTCCCCAAAATTCAAAAAAACGGGGCGGAAAGGCCCCTCCCCTTTTAAAAAAAGGGGGGGCCCCAAGAAATTTATTTGGCGTTGGGCCCCCTTTTGAAGAAATCCTTGGAACACCCTTTTGCTTTTTTTTTTTTTCCCCCTTTCTTCCCTTTAAAGTTCCCTTATTTTTCCCCCTTTTTCCCGTATTGGTGTTTTATTTTTCCTTTTCCCCCTTTCCCCCCCCCTTTTCTCGTTTTTTTTTTCCCCCCCTTCCCCCTTTCCCTTTTTTTTAAATTTTTTTTTTCCCCGTTTTTTTGGGGCCTTTTTTTTTGGTTTTTCCCTTTCCCCTTTTCCTAGTGATTTTTCCCTTTTGTTTCCTCGCCCCCCCTTTTTTTTTCCGCCCCCCCCTCCCTTCTCTTTTTTGTACCCTTTTTTCCTGAGTTTTATTTGCTTCTCCTAATTTTATTTGTTTTTTCCTGTTTTTGTTCTTTTTTTGATTTTTCCCCCTTTGGGGTTTTTTTTTTGTCCTTTTTTTTTTTCCCCTTTTTCCCCCCTTTTTTAAATTTTTCCCTCTGCTCTTTTTTTTTTCCCTTTTTTTTCTTTTTTTTACCCCTTCTTTTTTTCCCTTTTTTTGGGTTATTTGTTTTTCCCCCCTTTTTTGTTTTTTGTGATTTCTTTTTTTCACCAAAAAAAAAAAGGGATCGGAAAATGAACCGTTTTGTAATTTTTTTTTTCCCTTTTAAATGTCCCGTTTAATTTGTTGGAAGAGTTTGGCCTTATAAGGTTGAAGAGTCCACATTTAAATTTTTGCAAAAAATTTAAAACTCCTGTTTGGTTAAATTTCCAAAACTTCAAAAAAAATGGGAAATTTTAAAATTTTCCCATTTCCCCCCAAAAAAAATGCGAAAAATTGGCAAATTAAAAAAATGTGTATATCTCTCTACTCTCTACCCTCTCTCTCTGTATTTGTGTATCTCTGTCTCTCTCTCTCGGTATTTTTGTATCTTTTGTCTCTCTCTCTCTGTTATGTGTTATCTCTGTCTCTCTGTTCTGTATTTGTGTTTCTACTATCTCTCTGAATCTCTCTCTCTTCGGTTTTATCTGTGTATCTCTGTCTCTCTGTCTCTGTATTTGTGCATCTCTCCTCTCTCTCTGTATTTGTGTATCTCTCTCTCTCTGACTCTCTCTCTCTCTCTCGCTTTTCTCTCTCTCTCTCTGTTTTTGTGTATCTCTGTTCTCTCTGTTCTCTCTCTATCTGTGTATTTGTGTATCAGCTGTCTCTCTGACTCTCTCTCTTCTCTGTATTTGTGTATGTATCATCTCTATGTTCTCTATCATGAACAGGATGGCGTGACAGAGGAGGGAGATCGGTGAAAACTGTTAATCCGTTCTGTCATTATTTTTGAATTTATCTGGCTTTTATGTCACAACTGTTATAATTAGTGTAATGGAGGATTGTCATGAATTGGTCACTTGACTCAAGGATTGTAAGTACCGTCACCCATTCGACCTTTAGACATCATTGGGACGGAAATACACATTGTAGAACGTGGCGACTGTATGCAGTTGAAAATATCCAAAACAATTCAAATAAAATCGAGATATTTTCTTAACAGTTTATCACACTCATGCTTCTGCCATTCACGATCACGAAATGTCGCTAAATAACTGATCGGCATCCAACGGCTTGAATAATGAAAAAGCTGTGTGCAAGTTGATGTTAGTCATGTAGATTTACATTGCCAAGCAATGCATGAATAAAGAATATAGTAATTTATGATGATTTATCGAACATCAGTTCCAAGTTTACAAAAATGAATCTCTCAAACACATTATACAATCTATAAATAAGTCTAGCCTACAAATCCAAAATCGCCTACCTCATGGCAATCTTCCCGATATGGTTGTGGAATTCTGGCTGTTGCTGCAGCTCTGGCCAACACCAACCCCATAGACCTTGGCCTGTCCGTAGCTCACCCCTCCCCCCTCCCCCCCCCCCGGGGGGGGGGGGGGGGGTATTTATGATGTGGAAATTTTCTGATACTTTGTACATTTTAAATTTTATGGCATTTGTACCCCACGCTGTAACAGGTAATTTCAGGATTATACGAGCGTTACCACTATAGTAACCCTACCGATGGTGACTATTCAGGGGGTGGGGTTATTTTTAAGTCTATTAAATCAAATTTCTTCGTAAGTATTTGTATATAAATTTCGGTAACACTAACTAAAGAATACAGAAAAAGGCTATCTGCTCATGGACATTTCACAACCATTCAAGGAAAATGCGGAAACATGTTCTTTACGAAACAAAAATTAATATTTATATTGAAAATACTCACAGTACCGATAAAAAAAAACTTGTCACAATGGTAAGACATTGTCTCTGAGTACAGATAAAAAAAAAAAAACCTCTCACCCTATTCATTGGCTGATGTCACAGCCATCTTGAAATGATTGCATCAGCCAAGCCTGCCCAAGCTGAGGGGGACTGTTTTGTGTACTCAGAAGAGCACGGTTGTAGTGTTTGCAGCAAACACTTGCTCCATTGACCCATCGCACTGACAGCAGATGAATGACTATTCAGCAAGACCAGTTCCCCTCATCAGTTTGCCAACAGCGCAAGGAAAGAGCAGATTGTATGGAATGTTTCCTACGACTGACAAAGATGTCTTGGAAGAGATTTTTCTGCCACACCCAATTGTATGCTTTCCTTGCAAATCCCCCTTAAAGTCAAATGTAACTAATGTTATCCCTTTGCCCCCTTGCTTTGCTGCTCCCCTGGGGCCCATTTTGAGGACAGCTGGCCCTGTGGAATTTTCTGTGTTGGGGTGGGGGATGGGGGGCTTTGTATTTAAAAACATAGACTGCACCCCTTTCTACCCCTTCTTCCCCTGTAAAGAGACACCCATCCCCCCCACCCAGGACCAGGTTGTTTTCCCCCATTTTTTGGGCCCCCTCAAATCTGGAGAAAACTCACCAAAAGTCAAAAAATTTTAGTTTTTGTAAAATGCCTTTTTGGGGTTTGAAAATGAGTGTCGACAACTTTCTTTTTGGGGTTCTGCCTTTTTTTTCCCAAAGCAGGGTGGTACGTTTTTTTTTGGGTTTTCCAGACTGCATGGAGCTTTGGGGTGGTTTTGGGGAAGGAGTTAGTTCTGGGGGGAGAAGGGGGGAAACTGGGTTTTGCACTTTTGGTCCTGCCCACCTCTTGAATAACTAGGCCATGAGGGGAAAGTGGGTGGTGTCAGCTCCTGAAAGGGTTTCTTCGTTCGGGTTTCAAATTTATCCCGCTAAAATTAAAATCATTTGTTCTTTTCCCAAAAACTACCTTTTGATGGCAAAGCCCTGAACACTGAGGGTACGAGTTGGCCATAGCGTTCAATTTCCTACAATTTTTTTGTATCCGCAACGTGCTAAAAAAATGATTCAAGAGACTTCAGAGCTACCAGTAAAAGGGTCTGTTAGAAAATTCCAATTTAGAAGTTGTTTGGGCTTTTTCCCACTTTCCCCCCTGTAAAAGGAGTATGTCCGGGGCCGATGGAGGAGGGCTAATCTGGTGGTTTTTTTTTTGCTCCACAGTATTTAATTTTTTCCCGGGACAGCAGGTTTTGGAAAAAAATCTTTTGAGAATAGCTGGAGGATGGACAGCATCGACTGAAGGTACTCTGTAGATGGGGGGCCAGGGCAGGGTCGGGTTGCAGCTCAAAAACACCCAAAGAGGGTGTCAAACAAAGGGACAATGCAGACCCCTCAAAGTCCCCTTTTTTTTCCTTTCTGAAGCTGCTGCCCACAAACGTTGTCTAAAGTGCCTGACCCCCGGGCAATTCGTCACAATAAAAAATTTTTCCCCTGCGAGGGGTTTGGGGACCCCAAAAATTTTTAAATTCTGAACCCAAAATTTTTTCATTATCTTTTCTGTCTTTTTGTAAGTTTTGGGATCCGGGGTTGTAAAAGGGTCGGGGGAATTTGTTGTTGCATGTCCCCCACGGGGGAAATTTTCCCCCTTTTCCAGCATGGGTCATTCTCTCCCCCTGCGCACCTTGATCAAGGCTTTTTTAAACATACTCACATATGTCCTAAAAAGGGCCCTTTTAAAGGTCCCCTTTTGTAGCTGTTTAAAACAGTTTTTTCTGGCCTGTGGATGTTTCAGCATGCCTGCCTTCAGATCTCAAAAAGGGGTTTTTTCCTGCAACCCTCATGATATGAGCTTAAAGTGCTAAAAAACCAGATTTACATTTGTTTAATGAGTAAAAAAGTCACCCATGCTTTAATTTTTGCTGCACCCTTTTAAATAAAATGTTCTGCCTTTGGGTTTGACTCATTTTTAACAAGTTTGTCAAAACTAAACCTCCTTTTGAATGCTTTTTTTTCCCTGAATTTTTTGTTCCCAAAAAGAAACATCTGCCCTTTTGGGAAAGCGGGTGGGGCCTATTTTGCAACAGCAGTCCTTTTTGGGTTTTTAGATGGCCCTAAAATTTCTTCACTTCTGTCTCATGTTTCCTTTTTTTTCAAATTTCCACATTGGTCCCCCGTGCTAACGCTTCTTGATAACCAGGCGGGGAAAAGGGTCCATACTTTCTGGAATGCAACCCACAAATCTGATCTAGTCAAGGCCATGCCCCTTTGAAGCACGTCTCAAATGGAGAACTTTGGGGTTTGGTTTTTTTTTTTTTTTTTTTACTTTCTTCAGTTATTGGGGTTTTAGTCAAGAAAAACCTTTTAAAATTTTAGGCATTCGGGACTCCCCCCACCTCCCCCGTTTCCAGGGCAAAACCCGGTTTTCGCTGTTGCCCCGCCGGCTTCCCCAAAATTCCTATTTTTTTAAGGTTCTAAAAATAGTAAACATTTAAAAACCCATACATAATGTGTAGGATTATCTTTTTTATATTTCCCTTTTTGTCACTGGCCCGGGTTTAAGAAGTAAACAAACAAAAAAAGGGAAAAACTTTTTTTAACCATCCCCTTTATCTTAGGAGGGCCCTATTTGTAAACCCAATTTGGGGGATTTCATTCTATTGTGAGGAATGATGGTATTGAAGCTATCGGGAAAAGGGGGGGGAAATTGGGGTTTACACAACCCGTGGGAATCTTTGGCAAGGGTTTGTTGAAGTTTAAAAATTTCAAAGGGGCGCCCCAAGTGCACTTATAAAAAGCTTAAATTCAACAAAAAGGGACAATTGTAAAAATACCCCCGGGGGGCCGCCAAAAAGGCACCCTGTTTGGCTTTCTGCTATGGGGCTTTTTGAGGGTGTGCCTTTTTAATATTCATTTAAACGCGCTCTAGCAAGAGCGCGGCCGTTCCCTGCGGGGGGCTCTTGGAAGATCGTTTTTTCGCGGCTTTGGGTTGAATGGGAGTCCCTTTAAATCTCCTCACAAATATAAAAACTTTTTGCTTTTAGTTCTTTTTTTTTTTCAGGGAGTAGACTTCAATGAAATAGCAAATTCTTGATGTGATTCAAAAAGTTCAAACCCTCAGAAGAGATACGTCTTGCGACATAACCAAAATTTAAAAAACAGGGAACTGAAAACGGGAAAACACCCGCAAATGACAAGACGTGGGTTTATTTTGCAACAACCGGGGGGCTGGGGGGAAAATTTGGTCTTTCACTGTTACAAATCACCCTGATTCTACCCAAAAGTCTTGTGTTTGGGGGAAGGTAAAAAAACATGTTTTGATAGTTTAAAAAATTTACCCGCCAAAAATTTTATAAAATACGTCTAAGCCTGTACTAAAGACGCCGTCTAAATTTATACAATCCCCGCGTGGCGGCCTGACGCCCAAAATGTGAAACTTAAACACAAACCCAGAAAAACGTGCGGCCCCCTTCGCCCGGGGCTATTGTGCGTTGAGAAAGGGCCGGGGCCAGACATTCTGACCTAATACTACATAAAGGCAGAAGGGATTTGGGTTTCCCCCCGGAAAAAAATGTAACAATTAAATTTGTGAAAAAAATCGTCAAAAATTTTCGTTCTGGGGTTTCTTATTCAAGTGGGCCCATCCCCGTTCTTTTTTAAAGTTTTTTAAAACAAGTTTTTATTCAAGTTCTTAAAAAGTAAAACATCAAGTTTTTAACAAGTCATCACCCAAGTTCTTAACAATTTCTTATTCAATATTTATTCAAGTTCTTATTCAAGTTTTTTAAAACAAGTCTCATAAAATCGTCATTAAGTTCTTATTAAGTCGTCTTTAAGTTTTTATAAAGTCTCATAAAATTTTTTATCAAGTTCTTATTTAAGTTTTTTTAAAGGCGTCACAAGTCTTTTATAAGTTCTTATTCAAGTCATTTATAATTATTTAAAAGGGTTCTTAAAATTTTACTCCCATATCAATTGGATAAAATTTGATCTTTTGTTGTTGGGGGTTTCTGGTATTCTTTTTTGTTCAGTTTTTTGTTTTTAGTGGCTGTGTTTTTTTGGGGCTGTTTTGGGTTTTTTGCTGTTTTTCCCTTTTTATGTTTTATAAACGAAATTTAACCCCCCCCACCAAAAAGCAAGGGGACCCCAAATAATGCTAACTTTTTTAATCCAAATAATCCATGTTTGATGTTGGGGGCTGAAAACAACTTTTTCTTGTTGTGGCTCGGGAAAAACTGGTTTTTTTTCATTAGGAGTTATTTTCGTGATTCCCAACTTTAAATTTTTTTTGTTTTTTTTCCCACTCTGCAATTTTTTTCCGGCGAAAAACACCCCCAGGGGGAGGGGCTTTTTATGGTAAATTTCTCCATAAATTTGTTTTTCCCTGATTTTTTTTTGGCTCGGTCATTTTAAAGGGGAAACAAAACTATATGTTTAAAAAGAAATTTAATCCCATGTTTAAATGGCGATAAAAAATGTTCCAAATCTTTAAATTATAGAATCCATCCAGGGGAACTCTAATGACGGGGGTTTAAAACGGGAAACCCTGCGAAAAATCCCCATAAAATTTTTGTTCAAAAATCAAGGGGAGCAAATCAAATAACAATTTTTGTGTACAAGCTAAAAAAAACCGTTTGCCCAACATTTTTTACCATTCTTGACCCCAGTTGCGTTTCATACCTGTTGTGTACTTTACAATGTCTTGCGTTGAAATTTTTTTGAATCTGTTCTATGCTGAATTTTTTTCCCAAGGGGACGGGTTTTTTTTCCCCCAAACATGCTCCCCAAAGAATAACCCTTTTTTTTTTGGGGCATAATGTTGGTCATAAAATTGATCTTTTGGGTAAGTTCAGGAAGAAAATTTCATCGCAGTTCATGTTTTTTTAAAATGAATAAATATTATTTTTTTTTTTTAAAAATTTGAGCACCAAAAAAACTATTACAAAATCGTATCCCATTCTGCTGTTTTTTGGGAGGTCAAAGTTGGGAAAACACAATGCTTGGAAAAAGCTTGTTAAAAAAAAAAACCAGCGTTTTTGGGCAAACTGGGACTTTGAAGACCCCAGAAAAAGGTTGTTTTGGGGTTTTTAAACAGCTTCATTTGCTACAAAAGATTTTCTATTTTAAGGCAAGGAAAATTCCAGACAGTATCAAAAATGAAAAATTTAAAAAAAATACTTTTTAAAAAAATTGGCTTCCTCGTAATGATGATTGGTGGCCAGGGGTTTTAATGCGCTTGCTTTTAGGGGAATTTAATTAGTTTTTAGTAAAACTAGGGGATAAAGGGGCGAGAAAAAAAGACATTCAGAGTTTTGGGAGAAAATATTTGCTGCCAAAAAACCCTTTTTGAAAAGCAAAGAATGGAGCAGTTAGATTTTTTTAAAACGCGACTTAAACAACAGGCCCTGCAGCTTACACTTTTAAAAGATGTTGACCGGGGAAATTTAAAAGAATATTTTCTGGGAAACAGGCAAACAATTTAAAAAAAACTTTGGGCCCCCCCAAAAATTTAGCGATTACTACCCAACCCTTAAAGAAAAAAAAAAGGGATGCAAAAAATATTTTTTTATTGTTTTGGGCAGACCGCGGGTGTTTTTTGTTGCAAAAAGTTTTTGGCTGAAATAAAAGGTACAAAATCTTTTATTCCCCAAAAAAGGATTTTGGGAAAGGGAATAACGGGCAATTAAAAAGCTTAGCCAAGCAGGGGGAGGGTCAGTGAACAAACAGCAAAAGAAGGTTTTACCCTTAAAAAAGGCGATTTGAAAATTTATCTACCAGCGCCTAAACGAATACAAAGACCACACTTTGTCAAAACATTCCCGAACGACACCCATCAAATGGACTTCTAAAATTTAAACCCCAAATGATACGTTAAAACCAAAAAAAGTTTTAAAAGTACGCACTTCCGGGCATTGACATAGCTTCAATTAAAAGATGCGGAACCTTTAAAACACAAAAAAGTGCTTCTGCTGTTGCGTCCTATAAAAAACTGATATATCAACGGGGCCCCCTTAAACTTATCCTGGCATGATTCAAGGGGATGAGGAAAAGGGTTTTTTAAAAGGGCAAGTGAATCAATTATTGTTAAAACATAGAGTTACCTTTAAAAAAGGCCCATTCGGGTGTTCAAATACGGGGGGGTTGGGTTAAAAAATTTTAAAAAAAACATTTTACCCTTAAAAGACTTTTCCCCTTTCCCGGGTATCCAGAGAGCTGATTGAAAATTTCCCCCAAACAAAAGAAGGGGTTTTTAGAAGGGCCCTCATTTTTTGCGCGCAATGAAAAAATGAAAAATTTTAAAAGGGTCTAAAACCAGTACAAGAAATCAAAAAAAAAAAAATTTAATGTTGTTGAAGGAGAGTCTTCATCAAGCAAAATTTTCCCAATTTTTTTTTAAAAGGAGAAAACCCTTTATTCCCCGGGGGAGAAGGGGGAAGGGGACACTCCCATCGGGGCAACAGATCCTTTTTGGGAGTGTTGATCCATATGGAAAAAAAAAATTGTAAAAATTTGAACCCGGGCCCGTGTATTTTTACGAGAAATTTGAAAACCCCCCAAAAACGGCGGCCCCTCAAGTTTCTTTTGGGGGGGAATTTTGGGAAGATTTTTTTTGGCCAAAAATTAAATTTCCCCCCAAAACCACATTTCCCGTTTTAACGGATTTAGGGTTAAATTTATTTGATTTAAAAATGGGTACTAAAAAAAAAATTTTATTGGAATAGATTTTTTATTAAAAAAATGTTTAAAAAATAAACTACCCATTGATCCAAATTTTTTATAAAAAAATAAAAAAAATCTTGAAAAAACAAAAATCTTAAAAACAAAAACCCAAAAAATTAATCCAGCTATGGGATAAAAAAATTACTGATATCTAATTGCGCTTAAACCAATGTCCCCAGTGCCCAATTGAATAGGGGAATACCCCTAAAATTAAAAAAAATTTTACTCGTTTAGTGTTTGTTCATCTAATGATTTTTCTTTTTTACAACTTTTTTGTTAACTCATGCAGAAAGTTTCGCGTTTGGGAAATTGCCCATGTAAAAATTCTTATTCCCAAAAATTTCCCTTCTTTTTTATTGTCAGGGGATATGTTTGACTGCACAACCGGGGCGAGTATTCCCTTTGCTTTTTAAAACTTTTTTTTGGGCTTGAAGAGGAAACTTTTTTCGACCTCAAACCAACAAAACCCCTTTGGGATCACACCTCCAGATAATTCCCTTACTTACCAAAAAACCTTCTTGTTAATATCGGAATGCAAAGGCGAACCCTTTAGGGTTTTTCAAGGGTTTTCGTACCTTCCAGCATGCTTTTTTGCACTTTTTAACCCAATGTCTTTATAGATTTTTCAGTGGGGGGGGGTCGATTACAAAGGGAAACTGATCTGTGTAAAGTACTTTGGACTCAGGATCCCAAGGGGTTTAAAAAGTAGTCTAAAAAATTTTTCCCTAACATAAAAAGGCTTTGAAAATTTTCAAAAAACAGTAAACCCAATAAAACGGGCTTTTTCCAAATTTTGACTTTTTTTTTTTTCAAAATTATCCCAAAAAGTGATCAGAATCTTCTAAAGGGTCCGGGAAAAAAAATTAGGTTTTGAAGTCAACTTAATTGCAACTTTTTTCTTGGTGCCCTTTTAAACATTTTTTTACGTTGGGTGTTGTTTTTTCCATAGTCTTTCCAAAACAGCTGTTGTTCTCAATTTGAAAAAGTCTTTTTCTGAAGCATCGGGTGGTTTTAGTTCTGAGATCGTGTTCTTCTTTAAAGTAGGTTTCATGAACTTTTTTGTTTAAAAAGCAATTTTACGTTGAACAGTTTGTCAATTTCAAACCATGTCTTAAAAAAAAATTGAAGAAGTCTGAAATTTGACAGACAAAATTTTTTTTTTGTAAACGAGATTAGGCACAATTTTTAGGGGGTTCTGTCTTTGGGCCCCAATTTTTTAGACTTTCTGCCGCAAAGGGGGAAGGTCATTATGGAAATTCCTGAAGTTTGAGGATATTCTAAATCAACTTTTTTGAAGGAAAACCTTTTTCGATCAGTTTTCTTGAGTAGGTAGCCTTTTTAAAACTTTTGAAGGTCTTTGGGGTCCGGGGTTTTCATTTTAAAGTTGCGAAAGGGAAAGGGTGATTGCCCCCATTGCCCCCCTTTTTTTAAAAACAGATTGTTTGTTCAAAATTTCATGAGTTAGTTAGCCCTTTTATTTGGATCTTGTCGTCCCAAGTATTTGTTGTTTGTTTTACAGAAATTGGGGCAAACCGCCAAAAGGTTTCCCCCCACGAAATTCCGTTTTCAAATCATCTAAAGCATTGGCGGTTCAACAATAAATCTTTTTGGTACCCCGAAAATTTTTTAAAAAAGCGTCCCAGCTACTCCCAGGCGCAGAAATAAAATTGCGGGGGACCCTAGCCAAATAAGGTTTCAGGCAGGTTTTCCCTAAAATTTTTTCAAAAAGGGGCCCCGCCAAAAAACTGGTACCCGCCATTAAATGGGAATCTTGTTTAGCCCTCCCATTTTTTTTTCCCACTCAACTTCTCCACCCCATTCTTGGGGGCTGGTAAAAAAAAATAAACTGATGCCCTTTTCCCTTTTGAGACTAAAAAAGAACGCGCCTTTAGGCGGTGGTATCCCCGTAAATCCTTTGCCAACTGTTCTTGTACTAAAAAGGGTAAACCCCCTTTCTACGAGTTGGGTAAAAATTATTCTTCGTTATTGGGCGGGGTTTTTAAAGGACTTACCCAAAGTGTTTCTAATGAACCCATAAAGGGTGTTCCCATAGAGTCGAAAAAGACTTTGTTTTTAAAAAGTGAAACCCCGGGATTTTTTCGGGGGGATACTGCGAAATTGCATGACACCCTGAAGTCGCGGGGTTACTGCTTGCTTATAAGGTGAGATTTTTCGAACCTCGCAAATTTTGTGAAAGAATATAGCGTTTCCCATGTTTTTTGGTTTTAAAATTTTTATTTAAAGATTGCATTTTTTAATGTGCTGCTCCTCAAACTTTCCACTAAGGGTGATCAGGGTCCCCAAATTTTGGATTCTCTGGGGTGGGAAACCCAAAGGCCGCCCCACAAAAAAACAGGGGAGTGGTTTGAGTCATATTTTGTTGGTCTTCAGGGTTTTTTAGTTTTTCAGAAAAATTCAGATTATTAGAACAGGCATTACGCACTTGCTGCTTGCGTTTTAAAAGTTTTTTTGCCCCTTTGGGTCCTCTGTAAAATTTTCGGCTTAAATTTGGGCGCCTTTCCAAACCAAACAAGGGAAGGAAGGCAAATGACCCAAATCTGATAAATTACTCATTAAGACTGTTTTGGGAAAGGGTTTCGGGGGGGTTTGGGTCCTTCATAAGGAACAATGATTTGTTTCGAAGTCTGGGGTAAACAACATATGGACGGGTTTGCAACCTTTTCCCGTTCTTAAAAAAACTTTACCGGCCTCCCCGGGGCCTTTAATTATTTTCTGTATCACAGTCAACGGGGCTAATACAATGTTTTATAGGCCCGCTCGCAGCTTGAAAGGGAGGGAATTCTTTTTAAACTTTTTTCTACGGGAATTTTTGGGTTTGCTATGTTGTTTTGTAGTATGCACTAGTAATCTACCTTTTTTTGGATTAGAGTGTAGTGCAACCCCCCTTTTAAAGGGTTTGCATCAGGAGTTTAAATCTACAAAGACTCCTGGTTGGGTTCCCCCTATTTTGGACTGTTCTTTGACACTCTAATTGGCAAAAAAGGTTTGGTTTTTTTCAGCCATGTGTAGACATTAACCCGTTAGGGGGGATTTTTTTTCAAAAATGTCAAATTTTTTTACAGCCAAAGGGAAAAACAAGGCCCCTTAAAGTTAAGTTTTTTGGCCCACTGTAAAATTTAGAAACCCTTTTCTGCATTTTTGGCAACGGGATGCAGCCTAGCAAGAACGGGAACCCCATAAAAAAATTTTTTCGTCTGGAAATTTTTTAAGTTCAGAACTTTCTTTCTTTTTCAACTAAAGTTGGAGGCAGTGGGAAAGTAAGACTTGCCTTTCAATTGGCTAAACTTTGCCTGTTTTAAAATGATTTTCAGGGCTTCCCCCCTTTTGACCCAAAAAAAAGCCCTTTATTTAGGGTTTCTTCAGAGGCTTAAATTTAAAAGGGGTTTAAAAAGTTGGGGCTGCCCAACCCCGGGGGTTTAAATATTAGGGGAAAGAAAAATCTGCTGGTTTTGTTTTAGACCCCGCTTCTAGATTTTTTTCGTTTATTGTTTTTTATCGATTAAAAACTAACCCTTTCTTTAAAAATGGGGGGTTTTTTTTGTTAGTTTTTCTTGGAACTTGGGGAAAAAAGCGTGTACAAGCTTGCCTGTACCTTTGTTTTTGGGTCAATTTAAAAACTAAAACCCACCCTCATTTAAAGCTTTTTACAAACGCTCTTCCTCGAGCATTGCTTCAAAATTTCATTTTGAAACCCTTTATTTATTTTTAAACCATGTTTTAGCTTCTTTTCTAACTCAAAATATTTATTTAAAAAAAAAAAAAAGTTAAACAGAAACCCAAAATCAACGGTCCTTTTTGGGGGCCCTTTGGGGGTCATTTAAAAAATTAAAAAATTTAAAAAGCCCGGGGGTTTTTAAAGGGAGCTTTTTTAGAAAAAGAGGGTTTAAAGGGTTTTGTTTACTTTTTTTAAACATTCCCTTTTTTTTTGGTCGGTGTTTTGGGGGTTGAGAAAAAAATTTTCCCCTTTTTTTTTCTTTTGAAGATCAAACTTTTGGGCTTTTGGGAGTCCTCCCAAAAACGCCTGCAGGCGACCCAAAAATTTTTTCATCCGTGATGTTCGAGTGGGAAATGCTTTATTTATTGTCCCGTTTTTAAGGAACTTTGGGTTTTGCTGTTTTTAGTTTAAAAACCAAAAGCTTGTGCTTTTGGGGTTTAGCTTTTTTTTTTGCTGACGCAATTACAGCCAAAGAACACAGGCCAAAAAGGTTTTTAAAACAAACCCCCCTAGAGGTATAGTACCCGGTGCAACCCACGCCTGTTGCTTTAAAAGACCTTTCACCTTTTTCCCGTGTTAAAACATAACCGCCCCATGCTCCAGTTTTAAAATATGTAACAGCATTAAAGACCCGCAGAATTTTTTTCGTTTGGTTTTAAATGGTTTTTTTGAAAAGGGCCTGCTCTAGTTGGGTTTGCATTTGTGTTATGTTTTTTTAACTGAAAGTTTTTTTTTGTCTACAGCAGCAGCTATCTCTTCTTTGGGAAAATTTTGGATAAGTTCCCTAAAAAGACATGCTTTTTTAAAAAAAAAAATTAAATTTTGTTAAATTTGGGTATCTTTTTAATCCCGTTATCTTTAATATTCAGGGTTTCCCCAAACATATATTAAAAACAATGTACATTTAAGTGGTTTTTTTCAACTCCTTTTTCTTTATCAATTTGATTGTTTATTACGTCCTTTTCTGTTTCCCACTCCCTTTCAACTGAAATTTTCCTTGTTGACCCCTTAAAGGGCAATTTCCTTAAAAACCCTTTTTCGTTGTTTAAAAAATTCACAAGTCTAAAAACTGTGGGAAGGGGGTAATCTTTTTGACAACCCCAAAGGTTTTACTGTTTGGGTTTTTACACCTCCCCCCTCAAAAATTTTTCTTATTTCATCAAAATGATGATTTTGGTTTTGCCCCCGCTAAAACCCTAGACTTTGGGTTTGGCTACCCCAAAATTTAACTTGTACTTTTTGTTATTTTAGGTTTTATAAACTTTTCCCCTTTGTCTTTTTTAATGGTTCTTCTTTTTCACAAAAAAAATAAAATTTCCTTTTTAAAGGGGTCTTGCTCGGCGCCCAAAACTAAAGTTCCATATAGGGTTTTTCTGCTTTAGGATATTTTGAATGATGAAACCTCTTTGTAATATATTGCTAATTTTTTACTGAATTTTGCTCAATCAGCCTTGGGTAAATTTGGGTTGCAACAATGTCCAAAACCCCTTAAAAGGGTTTTCGAAAATGCGGATTTGGAATTTTAGTTTTTCTGGGCGATTAATGACACGTTTTGGGATTCATTTAAAATTTTTTTTAAAAGACAATCTGGGGGTTTTAAAAGCTCCTTGAAAAGTTTTGGGGGCTTTTCGCTTTAACAAACCCAAAAAACCCCGGTTTTAGAAAAGCGATTTCCCAAAAGCATAACTTTTTTGCTTCATACTTGGTTTCCGTTTTTTACATCTTCGGGTCTATTCTGTGTTTTTTTTTGGGTTCGTTTTTCGATTCCTTGAAACGCAAGATCGGCCCCCTTTTATTATCGGTTAAACCCCTAGAAACAGAATAGATTAGAAAAATTTTCTGCATTGTGTAAAAAAATATTCTTGGCCCCCCAAGTTTTATAGAAATTTTCTTAACGATTTCCCCCTCCCAGATTTTGACAACGGGCCTGTTTGGTTTTGCTGAATCAAATTCTTTTTTAAAAGTAAAACCGTGCAAGGGTCCCGGCCCCAATCAACTTCATCTGCTCCTAGGTGGGCGGAAATTTGACAGGAAAATCTGATCTGAATCAATAGGGAGTGGATTTTTTGGAAAAATAATTTTTCTGTTTTTTTTCCCTTCACGCCAAAGGGGTCTTTCAGTCTTCATGCGGGTCAAGAATCGGCCCTATGGGTTGTGACATTTTTTTTTTAAAACAAAATAAAAAGTTTAAATTTTTTAAAAACATGGGCAGAAAAGGGTTAATTTTATTTGGGGGGGTTTTTTATCCTGGAACGCATGGTGGGAAAAGGCGCCTTTACAATTCCCTTACAATTTTTGCGGCGTAATTAACAGAAAATAAGGTCAATTTATTTTATCAAAATTTTTGGCCAAAAAAACCTCCCAATTTATTGGGCCCCAAAGATTTTTAAAAAAAAGTTTACCCTTTGTTTGTGAAAATCGAGCAAGGACAAACTTGGTTTTGCTTACAACTAACCAGACCCATCAAGTTTTTAACAAAGACTACCCAAATTTGACAAAAAGGGTCGTGTGAGCGAAACAAAATTCCCCCTTGGGAAATTTCTAAACCGCGAAGATTAGACAGTGGGGGCAGTTGCTAAAACTTCAAAAAAAACACTACAAGAAAATCCCAACAGATAACCAAATACAAAAAAATTTCCCCCTTAAAAAATTTAAAACCCAAAAAGGGAGACGAAATATAGAAAAACCCGTTTTTCGGGAAAAAACAGTATTAAAAAAAATGCAAAGATCCGCCGCTACCTATGAGAGGGAAAAAACGGCCCTTTATCATCTTTGAAAAGCAAAGGGGGCGAATTAACAAACAATTTAAACAAAAAAGGGGGGAAAATAGATGAGCATATAAAAAAAGAAAAAGAAAAAAAATAGTTGAGGTGATGACCACAACTTAGGAAACCCGGTGTTAAAGAAAGAATAACCAAAGCTAAAAGATCTTGAACAAAAGAGATCAGCAAGACTTTTGAAGTGCTGTCTAATAACCGAGAACAATTTTTCAACTCAAGGGGAGCAAAAAGAGAAACTATCCAAAATTTTTTTTTAATGAAGACACGCGCCGCAGAACGAATTTAAAAAACTGTTTAGAGAGAAAGGTTACATTAGCGAGCGTTATAACAGGGCCCTTTGGATTTGCCAAAAAAAAAAAAGGGAAAAATGGTGTTGGGTATTACAGGGGGGGGGGGTTTTTTGGGGGGGGGAGCTTTCCACCAGGACCAAACCCTCGGAAAAACATGGGTAAAAAAACAAAAAAAAAACCCTTATCATCTTGCAAGTTTTTTTAAAAAAATTAGCCCAGTAAAACAATAGATTTTTTTGCCCCCCCCGGGATAATAGGGGGGGGGATCGTTAGCTGGGTTTTTTTTTTTGCCCCAAGAAGTAAAGGGATTTTGGGTTTATGGCTGAGCACTTTTGGGGGCATTAAATTTTTCTTAATAGGTTGGGGTTAAATTTTTTTGTAAATAAAGACCCAAGTAAAACCTAGGGCAGTTTTAAACCAATTTTAAAAAGTGCTTTTCTTTTTATATTCAAAGGTCATTATTTCTTGGGGGCCCCCCCAAAAAGGGGTTGAAAAAGGGGGGGTTTTGGGGGGGGCCCCGGGGATTGGTGGGGCTTTTTTTTTTAAATTTTATTGCTGGCTTTTGAATTTAAAGTCGTTTTTTTTTTTCCAACCCTTTTCTTTTTTAAACCCGCCACAAGGATTTCCCTTATTATAGTTTATTTTTGTTCCTAAAAAAGAAATCTAGGTTTAGAAGGCAGCATTTTATAAGCCAGTGCCAAAAAGCAAAATCTACTTTCGATCTTGCGTTTGAAAAATTTTGGTAAATTTTTTTCCCCCCGGGGGAATTTAATGCGAATTAATGGGAAACCCTTAAAAATTTTCTAAAAATTATTTTTTTGGGGGGGGGTCAAAGCCGTAGAAGGTCCAAATTTTTTTTGATTCTTTTTTGTCTTGCGAACCCCAGCAAAACCACCAAAAAAATTTAAATACGAAAAGGAGTTTTTTTTTCGTTCTATTCCCCCTTTATTTTTGGGCCATTAAAAAGTATCCCAAAAAAAAATGTTGTCCAAGCTTTTTTATGCCCCCTTGCCCCTATGGACCCGAAAGGGGAAAAAGTTGTGCCTGGGAAGGGGAAAAAATGTGTAAGGGGTTTCCCCAAACTAGTTAAAACCCTTTTTGTGCAACCCCCCCCCAAATAAAGGGGGGGGGGTTTCCAAAAACCCTGATTAAGATCCATCTTTTTTCTAAATCTTTTCTTTTGGGGGCAATAACAAATTTTGTTACAGATCCTTTTAAAAAAATTGTAATTTATTTTTGTTGCTGAATGGATTAAACGTTTTTTTCATTTGGGGAATGGCGGGGTTGCAGTTCAGGAAAAAAAATTTTTTTTGTCTGAAGGGGTTTAAAAAAAGGAAAATCTTAAAACACTGACCTCAAACCCAAAAGGGTCAGGATGATTTAAAATTTATCCGCATACGCAAATCCCCCACCCAGTTGATTTTCACAAAACACAGCAAAGTTTAACTGGTTCGGGGTTTAAAAATGCATCCCGGGTGAAATGAACCACAAAATTTCGGGATTGGGATTTGTTTTTAATAGGGGGTTTTAAAATTTTTTTGTTTTAATGGAAATACTAACCCCTTTAATCCCTTTAAAAAACTTTAGCTGAGTCACAGAAATGGGGCGAGGGTAAACAGTTTTATATCTTTAGGAATGTTTTGCGGGCCAACAGAATATTTTTTTCATTAGTATTTTTGTTTTTATCATTTTTAAATTTGTTTTAAAAAATTTTTTGTAACAAAAAACCAAATCAAGACAGTTTTTCGTTTTTAGAATATGCTATTGTAAAATGCGGAAAACCCCAAGGGTCGGGAAATCCATGAAATTTTTTTTTTTTCAAAGTGTTTGGTTTAAAATTTTTAAATGAAACCAAGAAGAAAAAATTTTTAAATTAAAAAAAAAAAAAAATTTTTTCAATGTGGAAAACTTGGGTTAAGGGGGCCCGTTTTTTTCCATACCCGATGGTTATTACGGGTTTTGCTCGCTAAAAAAGCAATGAGTAACTTCGGCTTACTTCCCTTAAAAAATTTAAAAATGCAAAAAAATTTTTTAAAAATTATGTTTTTCATTCGAACCCGAAAAAAAAAGCAATTTTACTTGTTTGATGCAGAAACTTTTTGCCCAAAGTTTGGCTTTTTTCAACTGGCGTAAAGCCATTTTTGGTTTTTTAAAAAAAAAAAAAAAATTTTCCCAAAACAAAAACTACTTTTTTTTTTTTAGGGAAAATATCCGCTCGATCTTTTCCTTATTTTTCCTTACTTTTATGTTCATTTTTGGGCGAAACGGGCACTGATGAAAACTTATATGATGGAAAGGGCCCCCAAAATGTTTTTAAGAGCTCCCTTCCCTCAGGGAAAAACTGCATTTGGCCCATTATGAAATTATACAAATTTTCCCCAATTTACAGTTTAAATTAAAAAATTAAACTTTTTGGAAGGGGGCCGATCATTTTAAAAAATAAAGATCACAGATAAAAAAAAAAGGGGAAAATCGTTTTGGGAAAAGTGATAACCCCCGGGACAAAATTTTTTTAGAAATAAAATAATTCTTTTTTTTAAAAAATGCACGTGGGTTTCCCGACGTTTTGGGGGTCACATTAGCGCCCCGGGGAGGTGTGTAACTTTAGAAAATTAAAAAAAAACCCCTTTCAAAACGGTTTGGGGGGGGGGGACTTTGAAAAAAACGGTGAATAAAAGGGACATTAATGGTTTTTTAGGGACACTAAAGATTGGGTTTTTAAAAAACGCAAAGGGGGTTGACGACAACAAAGGTTTCCTAAAAACTAGAACAACTACGCAATCTAGAAGCAAATAATTTCAAAGGGCAGTATGAATTAAAATAGTTCGAAAAAATGACAAAAAAAGGGGACCCTTTGAACCTAAATTTTGAATGGGGCATAAAATTTTAAATTTTCTTAAGCCCATTTTCATTTTTTGAAACCGGGAAAAAAAGGTTTTTTAGAAAAGGAAATTTAAATCTGGGCCCCTTTTTATGTAAGGGCTTTTGGGCCCGAGGGAAAAAAAAGGGGCGGAAGAGGAAAACGAAAAAAAGCCGTTTGGGGACAAACATACACCCTCCACAGAAGGAAACGGTTTTAAAAAAAAAGCTTCTACCCAAAAAAAACAGTTCATTTACCAAAGGGGGACAAAAATTAAAGGGGGACACGGGGTTCCCCAAAAGATATTTAAAATTTTTTTGTCTTTTAAAAAAAAGAAAGGGGGAAAAAATGGAGCTTTTGGGGGTCATTGGGCCCAAAACTTTTAAAAAGAAAGGAAATTTTTTTTAAAAAAAATTTGCTGGCAAAAAAATTTGAAAAGTTTTACAAATTAAAAAAAAGTTTTCTGTCCCTTGTTTTTACAAATGGCGAGGATATTAAAAGGGCATAACAACCAAAACAACAAAATTTATAAATTTGGGGGGAAAAAAGAAAAAAGATTTTACCAAAAAAAAAAACTGAAATGGATTAAAAAACTTAAACATTTTGGGGCCCTTTTGGGTTTTTTTAAAACTGAACAAGTTTTTTTACCCGAGGTATGAAAAAAACAATTTAATGGGGGTAAAAATTAAAATTTGTTTTAAAAAAAATAAAGGAGCAAACCGGGCCCCTTTTTGGGGTCAATGTTAAAAATTTTTGATTAAAAACCCCCCCATTTGTTCATTGATTTGTGGACAGACTGGTTTGGAAAAAAAAATTTTGTCCCGACCCTATTCCCAAAAAGTTTATCGTTATAATTTTTTTTTCTATAGTTTAAATTTTTCCCTGGGCCCCCAAAAAAAATTAAAATTGGTTAAAACAAAAAAAGCATATCACGACAGAAGGTTTTTTATTGGGCGATGATGACATATTTTTAGTTGATCCTAGCCCCTAAACGAGTGAGTGTTTAGAACATTTTCCTTTTGACAGTTTGGGAAAGGGAAATCAAGGGCACTATTTATTGTAGATGAAGTTTTGGCCGGGAAAAAAGACATAGTTAAAAAAAGGGAAACAATTTATCAAAACTGGCTTTCCGGGGAAGAAAATGCTGGGATAAGTGTGTGGATTCTATGTCAAAAATTTAACTCAGTTTTTAAAAAAACTTTAGAGAGCAATTTTAAAAACCGTGGTTTTTTTTTCACATGAAAGATAGAGACGCTTTTTTGAAAGTTTGCGTGGGAAAAAGATGTTATTGAAGACGATCAAGAAAAACGAAGGTTAAGCCAAAAAAAATTTAAATCCCCCAAAAGTTTTTTTAAATTATTTTTAAAAAACAGAAATCCTACACATTATGTATGTTTTTTTAAAAATTTTTTCCTTTTTAGGAAAATATAAAATAGGCCCCCCCTTCCCCCCCGGGTAAGCCGGCGGAGCAACAGCGAAAACCCGGGTTTAAAGGGGGGGGGGGGGGGTTTGGGGCTGGCGGAGGGGGGGTGAGCCAGAAAGCCTATTTTTTAAAAAAAATTAAAAAATTCTCTAGTTTTTCTTTTTTTTTTGTTGGTTTTTTTTTTTTAAAAGAATTACACATGTTTTCCCCCCCATCTCTTGAAACCCTTTTCTTTTTTGGGATTTGGGTGTGCTTTTAAAGGTCACTGGTTTTTTTTTCAAAAACTGCCATGGTGCAAATCTGAAAATTTTTACACCGGGGGGAAAAATGACGCATTTTTTAAATTAAAAAAATGTAGTTGAGGCTGCAAAAACCCTTTCCCCTTTTTCCCAATGATCGAAAAAAACGGGTTTAAAAAAAAATGGAAAAATTATAATGGGGGGGCAAAACGGTTTGCCCTAATTCAACAAATTTTTTCAAAGGGGTTTTGGTGGAAAAATACGCAGAACTAAAAGTGCAAACCCAAAATCCCGCAGCGGTTTTTTTTTTTTCCAAAAACAAAGGGGCACGCATGTCAAGGTTTTTCCCCAAACCCAATTTAGAAAAGTGCATCTTGCGCTTTTAAGCGAATTTCCCCTCTGCTATACTAATCCCAGGGCCCAAAAACATGCTTAGCACGGAGTCGGCCGAAATAATGAGAAACCCCCGAAATTGACGGGGTGGGCAGAGGTGTGTAGGGAAAATGTGTGCATGAACGCTTTTAAAACTGAAAACCCCTCCCCCAACACACACCCCAAACAAAACACCACACCTACCACAACCCCACCGGTGGGGATGGGGGTGGGGTGGGTTTTCTTAAAGGGCCCTGCATAAAGTCATTGCAGACAAAAGGGTCACATAAAGCCCAATGGAAAGCACCCCATGACGCTTTATTTTTAGATTGTTTACAAAAAACCCCTTTTTGGGGGACCCAAAAAGAAGAAAAAAACACAAGGCCTTTGTAAGGGTAGGTGTGACTTTTTAGAGACAAAGAAACTCAAAGGCATTATTATTTTTATTTTTAGGGGCCCTTGCTCCAAAAAACTGGTTCATGTTATTGGGAATTTTCTTTTTAAACCCCCCTAGAGAAACATTTTCCCCAACGAGCTGTCGTAAAAAGCATTACTTTTAGTGGGGGCCCCAAAAGATGTGACGTTATAAAAAAAAATGTTTTCAGTACTTACTTTTGTAGAAAAAACTATGAAACACAATAACGAAATTTTTGGGGTCAGGGGCCCAAGTGAACAAGCTGTTTTGGGGATAAAACACCTGAACTGTGGAGACAAAAAAATAACAAGAAACGGGGGAAAGGGGTAGGTGTCGGTTTCTCCATTGGCCCAGGGGGGGAAAAGGGAAAAGCGGGAAAAGCTGTGGTTGGTGGTACGAAAAGGGTTTTTTAAAAATGCATGCCCATTCGGAAAGCCCTGAAAAACATCATCACTGTATTCTTTTTTGGGGAAAATAAAAAGCAGAAAGTGTGGGAGATAATATCGAGGAAAAATTTTGTTTTGGGGTGTCATTCACGAAAAAAAACCTATGAGATATCAAGCCAGGGTTTTTAATGGTTGGGGAAAAAAGAGAGTGAACGCCCCTACCCCATTTAAGCTAAATACAAGGCGCAAAGAGGAAAAAAAAACACTTTTAATGCAGCTCTCAATGCCAAAATAACCTGTTTTAAAAAAAGGGTAACAAGTCCCCAAAAGTTTCCCCCCCTATCATAAGCTTTCTAGAAAAAAAAACCAAACCCCCCCTTCCACCCAAAAAATTCCCCAACCCAGGAGGGGGGGAAAGGGTTTTCCAACCAACCCCCTCCCCCCGACAAGGTCCCCCCCAGAAAGGGGGGGAAGGTTTCCAAAAACCCCCCCAGACCAAGGTCTACCCCGCAAAAAAGGTAAAAGTCCCCGCCTCCAGTCCCTTTTGTGGTGGGGTTTCCGAAAAAGGCCCCCCTGCCCCCTTTGGGTCTGGGGGCCGTTTTTCCCCTTTCCCCTTTTGCCAAAAACCCGAACCATTTTTCCACGGCTAGCTGGCTTTTTGCCTTCTTCCCAAGGGGGGGTTTTAGAACTTCCTCTAATCCGTTCAAAAAAGGGGTGGACGGTTGGGAGAGTTTTTTTTAAACTTCTTGCTTTTCACCCCTTTTTCCCCAAAGGGGCCCCGGAACCCCGCCCGTTGGTTTTTCCCCATCTTTTCCGAAGATCAGGTTGATCGGTGGGGCAATTTAAAGTTTTGTTTAGGGTTTTCAACGAAAAGGCAGTTCATTGGTCCCAAAGGGAACATGTGACTTTTTCTTGGAGTTTTTTCGCCAAATAAACCATGGTCCCAAGGGGGGCCAAAAAAACGAACGAAACTTACGTATTTTTTTTTAAAGGGCGTCAAAAAAATATTTTTCGTTTTTATTTAAATTTTTGAGCTTGTTCCGTCAACACCCACACACCAACAACACACACACAACCACCCCCACACGCACACGGACACACAACCCACGCACACCCCTCAAAGCACACAAAACCACCACACAAAACCACACACACAAAACCCCACAAAAACAAAACAAACAACCACACCAGATGGTTTGTGGGGGGATGGAAGGGAAACACAGATGGTTGTAGAGGAAGATGGGAAATGGGGGTCAATGACTGATCGAAAAAAGTTCAGGAATTGGGGGGGCTGTTGACCCCCGGGAAATGTGGGAGCCCTTTCCCCAGGGAAAAAAAAGGGCGCTGGTTTGGGGGCCCTTTTGCAGCACCAAAGGGGCCCATGGGTTGGGGTCCACTCCAACTTGTCAATGACTTTTGGGCGAAGTACTTTTTGGGTGCGCACAAT
>JAMYXO010002520.1:10000-23443 GCA_033310375.1 Conus canariensis | reverse complement strand
TCGTTAGAACTTCTAATTCACCCCCTTGGGCAGTACAAACTAAGTTTTGGTAGAATTCGTTTACTCCCATTCGGGGCGAATTCACTACAAAAGAAAAACAAGAAAACTTTTCTGTTCAAACAAATGCTGACCATTTTCAGAAAAGGGGAAGTAATTATTTGGAAGCAGATCATCTAATTCCCTTCCCTTGGCTGTCAAAACTAATATTTCTACACGTGAACTGGCTTGAATGGATTCATTTTGCGCCCAGTAGTTACAAGAAGAGAAGTCAATGATTGCTTGTTCTTCGCTTCGAATTGTCCCAAATGTTGGTTAAATCTTCCCTGAAGAAGAAGGCCAAAGAGGTCTCGAAAACGCGTCGTGTTTTGTTTTGTTTTTTGTTGCCCCTATCTTTTTTTCTTCTTGTCCAACGTACGGAACAGTCCTTTCTCTGTTAGGTTTGTGTCAGTTTTCCGCCTGCAGTCATCTCACTTTTCAGTTTTGTTTCTTCCTTTTATGCGCGCTCTGTCAGCAAAGATTGCACAAACACTACAGAGTTCATTTTAACCACACGTAGTAAAGGGGTGAAATATGTGGCCCAGCACAATGCCACTAATGCTTGGAGTGATCTAACGGGAATGCATGATCATTCAGCGAATTCATTACAACTGAAAACACTTTCAAATCGAAAAGAATACTGAACATTTTCAGACAGGAGAAGTATTTGTTTTTTTTTATTTTATAACTTTTAAATTCCTTTGCTGTATAAAGTAGTGTTTCAAACACGTCAACTGAATTAAAGGGAAGAGAATATATTTTTCTTGCCGGTACCGTTATTTTTTTTCTTTCTTAAATTCGTTGTTGTTGCTATTTTGGTGTTTTAACATCAGGGCAGCTTCAATCACACTGGTGGATGAGAGTCCTGCAGATTTTGAGTTGGGCCCAAACAGAAAGGGAAATAACTACAAAAGAATTATAGTGGTACGCTCGACGTACGGACAGGCACAAATATACGCAGCTACGTACGAATGCATGTATTATTATTATTATACTGGGTATTTATATAGCGCCTATCCTCGGTCACAGACCAAGCTCTAAGCGCTTTACAATAAACCCCTACCTCACTCGCTCAACGGGCTGCCTACCCAGTAGAGCCGGCCAAAGAGCAGCCTACTGGCGTCATTCTTCGTTGCCCGTACCATTCAAATATCAGTCACTCATTTTTCATTTATCTCATTTATTCCCCCAGTTTCTCCATAGGATGAAATGCGATCCGTTTATACGTGTCCTCCATTTCCACCGGTAACAAATGGCACACGACAACAGTAAGTGACAATTTTTGTGGCTTGGTAAGAAATACCAGGCGGCTATCTTCAATCTACATCAATTTTGCCAGGGCAGCGGGGAACCCCCCTGCTCTTTTCGATTTTCAACTGCCGTGGGTTCTTTAACGTGTGCAGGGGCCAGGAAGGCACACAGGTCCGACTCGCTTATAGTCCCCATCCGATGGACTTGACATTCAGTTCGATTTGTCATTCAAACTGGGAAAGAAAGGGCGAGAAAGGCAGGGCTCGAACCCGCGGACTTCTCACACGTTGGATTGGCAGGCGAACGTCTTAACCACTCTGCCACCTTTCTTCCTATGTATGCACACAACACACACACACACACACACACACACACACACACACACACACACACACACACTCACACACACACACACACACACACACACACACACACACACACACACACACACACACACACATACACACACACACACACACACACACACACACACACACACTAACACACACACGCACACACACACACACACACACACACACACACACACACACACACACACACACACACACACACACACACACACACGCCTGTTTTGAATAAACAGACTGGGGCGTGTTTCCGGACGATGAGAGACCACTAGACAAGACAACTGACGTGATCTCCAGCTACATCAACTTTTGCGTGGGCATGGTACTACAGACAATGGAGATCAAGCTGTACCCAACTCCAAGCCCTGGATCACCAAGGACCTGAAACAGCTGCTAAAAGAGAGAAAGTCAGCTCTGAAAGAAAAGGACACCAGGAATATGCAGCTCACCTAGAAGAAGATCGACAAGAGGATCAGGGAGGAGAAGAAGTACTCTGCAAAACTCGAGGACAACTTCCGGCAAGGTGACTCCAGGAAGTGCTGGCAGAACATCTCTGCCATAACAGGGTACAGGCCCAAGAAAGCTGAACTGAGAGCAGATGATGAGAGGAGATTGGCCAATGTACTGAATGTGTTCTACACACGTTTTGACCAGCGGGACTTCAGCATTGAGCAGCAGCGAGCCATGGACACGGTGCCCCAGCTCCCTGGATCCCCAGTGACCATCAGTGGAGAGGAAGTCCGCAGACTGTTCAGGAAGCTAAATGTCAGAAGTGCCTCTGGTCCGGATAGCATCAGCAGTTGGACTCTGAAAACCTGCAGCAACTCCTTGGCCCATGTCTTCAAAGAGCTGTTCCAGCGATCATTTCAGGAAGGCCATGTTTCGCGATTATGGAGGTCATCCACAATCATTCCTGTGCCAAAGAAGAAAGTGATCAGTCAGCTCAACGACTACAGACCAGTGGCGCTAACATCAGTCCCCATGAAATGTACTGAGGAAATTGTCCTCAAGCATCTCAGGGGAGAAACTGAAGACCATCAAGATCCACTGCAGTTCGCCTACACCAGAGGTAGGAGCACAAAAGATGCCATCCTGACAATGCTGCACCACCTCCACCAGCACCCTGATAGGCTAGGGACGTTCGCCAGGGTTCTGTCTGTGGATTTTCATGTGCCTCCAACACCATTCAGCCCCTTCTCCTCGTCAGGAAACTACTGGCCATGGCTGTTAACCCAGAGATCATCAAATGGATCTTCAGCTTCCTGACTGACAGACCACAGCAAGTCGTAGTTGGCCAGGTTGTCTCTGATGTCCTGGTGACCAATGCAGGAGCCCCACAGGGGTGTGTTCTGTCGCATGCCCTATTCACCATCTACACAGCTGACTGCTGCACCAGGAAGGCATGCAATCAGCAGATCAAGTTCGCATATGACACGTCGCTTACAGGGCTGATGCACGACTCTGATGAAACCATGTACCGAGAGGCAGTCGGCAAGTTGGTAGACTGGTGCGACAGGAAATTCCTTCAGCTCAATGTCACCAAGACAGAGGAGATGGTCATCGACTTCTGCAGGAACCCAAGCAGCACCCACCCATTTGTCATCAAGGAAGAGGAAGTGCGCATTGTGCGCACCTACAAGTACTTTGACACAGTCATTGACAAGTTGGAGTGGACCCCTAACATCGGCATGTGCTGCAAGAAGGCAAACCAGCGTCTTTTCTTTCTGCGGAAGCTCCCACAGTTCAGGGTCAACAGCACCATCCTGAACTTGTTCTATCAGTCAGTGATCCAGTCCATCTTCCTCTACAACCATCTGTGCTTCCATCCATCCTCCTCTACGACCATCTGTGTGTGTGTGTGTGTGTGTGTGTGTGGTTGTGTGTGTGTGTGCGCGTGAGTGTGTGCGTGTGTTTTGTGTGTGTGTGTGTGTGTGTGTGTGTGTGCGTGTGCGTGTGCGTGTGCGTGTGCGTGTGTGTGACGGAAGAAGCTCATAAATAAATAGAACGAAAAATATTTTGTGACGTCTTTAACAAATACGTAAGTTTCGTTCGTTGTTATGTCCCTTGTATCCATGGTTTATTGGCGAATATCTCCAAGTAAAGTCATATGTTACCGTTGACCAATGAACTGCCTTTGTCGTTGACAACTAAACTAAACATTCAATGTCACCGAGCAACACTGATCTTCGGCAAGATCGAGAACAACGGGCAGCAGGCATTGAAAGGTGACAGCAAGAAGATTAAACTCTGCAACGATCCAGCGTTTGAAGCGGATTAGAGGAAGATCTAAAACTGAAGAAGGCTACAGCACGCTAGCCGTGGAGAAATGGTTCAGTAATCTGGCGAAGAGCAAGAGACGGCCGCAGACCAAGGGGAGCTGGGCCATTCGTGCGATCCACCACAGAAGGGACTGGAGGCTGGACGTACCATTGCTGGTAGACCTTGGTCTGGAGGGGTGGAAACCTCCCCCCCCCCCCCCTCTGGGGGGAATTTTTGACTTGGTTTTCTAGAAAGCTTATGATATGGGAGGAAACATTTGACATGTTACCCTCTGGTAAACAGGTTATTTTGGCATTGAGAGCTGCATTAATAGTGTGTTTTTTCCTCTTTGCGCCTTGTATTTAGCATTATGGGGTAGGGGTGTTCACTCTCTGTTTGTCACATATAATCTGGCTTGATATCTCATAGGTTTGTCGTGAATGACATGTAAAACAAATTTCCTCGATATATCTGCACACTATTCTGCTGGTATTTTACAAAAAGAGATACAGTGATGATGTTTGTGCATGGGCATCCGAATCGCATGCAGCTGAAATCTGTCGTACCACTCAACCACAGCTGTGCGCTGTTCTGTTCCCCCGTGCAAGTGGAGCAGCCGACACCTATCCACGCGTTTCTTGCTAGTTTTGTCTCCACAGTTCAGTGTGTATCACAAAACAGCGTATGTTCACTTAGGCCTAGATCAAGATTTCGTTATTGTGATCATAGATTTTCTACGAAAAGTAAGTACTGTAACATTCGTTTATAACGTCACATCGGTGTGGCACTAAAAGTAATGCGTTTACGACAGCGCGTTGAGGCAATGTTTCTCTAGTGGTGAGAGATTCAATAGTAGAAAGAAACTCGTGGAGAGCGTGGCAGCAGAGAGTCCTCAGAAGAGAAGCCCCCTTCAAGCAAGTGTTTCGGCCCTTATCTCCTGACACTCTAGGGGGGTTGGGCCACACCCGGTTCATGACTCCGGATGTCCCTCTGCTGCCCCCTTTTTTTTTTTTTTTCCCATCTTGGGACGAGCCATGGCTGGGATTCGAACCCATGACCCTCTGGACATGCTCATTTTCCACTTAATGACTCGCGCTTTAACCACTGAGCCACAGGGACACCTGATATTTGTAGGGAAATTAAGCCTTATGAAGTTCACTTTTGTTCCTCCTTGACCAGATCCAGCTTGAACACCTCTCTGCCGCTTCTGCCATTGCTTTCAGGGCTCTGGTTTTTTCCTTCCCTGCAACTGAGAGCTGTTTCATGAGGCTGTATGCAGACGTTCCTACAAACCCCCTAGCTCCAATTTCTGCAGTGAGGACTTTGACCTGATAGCCTTCTCTCCTCAGGCTGTTTGCCAGATCAGCATACTTTTCAGTCTTGTAGATTTGAGCTGCCTCCATTCTGTTCTCATATGGCACCGTGAGCTCGATCATGATCAGCTGCTTGGTTGACTTAGAGTGGACTACTATGTCTGGTCTCATGCCACTCTTGCTGATGATCTCTGGGTGACTCTTCCATTCTGGGAGGTATGCAGTGCACTCCCAGTCATCTGCCCCGTCCAGCAGACTCTGCCTGCATGTTTCGAGTGGCACTGTTGTTCTTGGCCATGATTTGCTGCCTCCTGCCGTGAAGAATGTTGCGGGTGCTTTTGGAGTCCTGATTTTCCCTTTTGTGGTGTTGGTACTAGCCCAGACTACTTGTACAATCTCTTTGAGCACTTGGTTGTGCCTCCATGTGTACCTTCCTTGAGCCAGGGCTACTTTACATGAGCTTAGGACATGCTCCACTGTTTGTTTTTCATGGCAGAGGGGGCATGCAGGATCGTCTGTTTTCCCCCACTTCACCAGGTTTGCATTTGAGGGCAGAAGGTCATATGCAGATCTGAGAATGAAGCTGATCCTGAGAGGGGCCATGTGCCAAATGTCATTCCAAGTGAGACTTCTTTGGAGTGCATTCTCCCACGTTGTCCATTGCCCTTGCTGGCTCTGCTGGACTGCTTTTTGGAGTCTTTTTTGGTCTTCTTCTTTTCTCATCTCCTGAATCATCATGTCTCGTTTGGCTTTTCCTTTGGCCTTTGACCACCATTCAGTTTTGGTCACCCCCAGTCCTTGTCTGTTGGTCTGTGTGTGTCCCGTTATTTCTCTGATCTTGAGACTTTCTTTTGCAGAATCCATGACCTCTTGAACTTTCCATTTTCTGCCTGTCTTCAGCTGGGGCTTGATTGCTTCTACCACCTTGTCTCCTGAGTCCTCCAGCATGCTTTGAAGTCTGATCTTCCCTGCTTTGTATTCCTCCAGGATGGATTTCAGTGGTAGTTTCAGCTTTGCTTGGCGACAGTACAGCGCTATGTCAGTCAGACAGGGTGGGACACCAAGCCATTTCCTTGTGAACTTGTTGATTTGGGCTTCCATTGCCTCCACTATGCTGGTGCAGATGTCGTATATCATCAGAGGCCATAGGAGCTTTGGTATCAGCATGAACTGCAGACACCAGACCTTGTATTTGCCAGGGAGCCCACACTGGTCAATGTTCTCCAAGCCTTCCTCCGCCATCTGCTTGGTTTCTTTTGCTCTTTGTGTGTCTTTCAGCGTATCATCATACCATCTTCCAAGGCTCTTGACTGGTTCTTCTGTGACTGTTGGAATGGCCTGGTTGGCAACACTGAAGACCACAGATCCGGCCACTTTTCCTTTCCTCAGTGAGAGACTCCGTGATTTCTTTGGCTTGAACTTCATTCTGGATGAGGCAACTATGTCGTCCAGCCTCTCCAGCACATGACGTGTCTCGTCTTCTCTGGATAAAATCACTGTAGTGTCATCCATCAAGGCCTTGAGAGGAGGCATCTTGTATCCATCGCCAAGGTCTGTTTGTCTCGCGTTGTTTGTTGCTGCTTTCAAGATGAGTTCCATTGCCAGCACGAACAGTATTGGGGAAATTGCACAGCCCATTGCAATACCCACTTCCAAGTTGATCCAGTCTGTTGTGTACTCCTTGGTAGAGAACCGCATTGAGAAGCCATTGAAGTACTTCTTGAGCATGTCGTGGATGTTCTTTGGCACATGGTACATCTCAAGAGCCAACTGTATCATCTCATGGGGCACAGATCCATATGCGTTTGCCAGATCAAGCCACACTACGTCCAGGTCTCTCTTTTCTGTTTTTGCTTTTTGGATTGCGTCCCAGATCGTTGTGGCGTGTTCTACACAGCCAGCCACGCCTGGGATGCCACCTTTCTGGACTGACACATCCAAGTACTTGTTTTCCATCAGGTACTTTGTCAGCCTTGCTGCCATGACAGAGAAGAAGATTTTCCCTTCGACGTTCAGTAGTGATATTGGCCTGAACTGGCTGATGTCACTTGAGTTTTGCTCTTTGGGGATGTACACACCATCTGCCGTCATCCACTGGCCGCTGATCTTCTGGTTTCTCCAAGCCGATCGCAGCAGCCTGTGGAGCCACTCCAGCACCTTGGGACATTTCTTGTAAAGCTGGTAAGGTATTCCGTTTGGCCCTGGTGATGATTTGGCTCTGGCTTTGTCGACCACCTTCTTGATTTCCACCAACGTTGGAGGCTTGCCATTGAACTGTTCCTCAGGGTTGGTTGGCCACACCAGACCTTGAATGTCGAGTGGTGCTTTGCTCTGTGGGTCAGGGTATGTTTTCCTCAGATGCTGCTCAAGAACTCCTTTGTCCACACTTAGGGTCCCAGATTTTGGCTGCTCAAACAGTGTTCTGGCAAACTGGAAGGGGTCTCTGAAGAAGCGCTCTTGTGTCTTCTTCTTTTTGCTCTTCCTCTTCCTCGCAGATTCCGCTTTGCTGAGGGCGCTGTGTTTTTCTTTCAGGTCTTTCCACAGTTTTTCCAAGCCTTGTTTTTCAGCTGGCAGTGCGGTCTTCATTTGCATCTTGAGGTTTTTCTTTTGGACCCTGATCTTGTCCATCTCTTCTTGGCGTCTGGATTTCTTTGGAGGTGTTTTCTCTTTGGGTAGTTTTGCTCCATAGGCGTCTCTACATGTGGCATACACAATGTCCCCGTATGTGGCTAGTTTGTGTTCCAAGGTGCTTTTCCCTATCAGTGCATCGAGTCTTTGGACGATTTTTGCATCCAGTTTCTCCCAATCTTCAGTTTCGTTTGCTCGTGGCAGGTTGAGTTTCAGGCGCCTGGCATCGAGGGCCTGTGCAAATTCCTCATCCGAACCAACAGCGTGGATGTCCTTGGCACTGTGGTTTAAATCCTGGCCTTGGTCTTCCGACGTCTTATCTGCTGATGCAGTGCGCTGCTGCTCATTCAGATGAGTCTTCACACATCCCATCTTTGTTCTGTGGATCTTCATGCCACGGGTGGTAGCGAAACGCTTTCCACAGACACATGGATATTCCATTTGGTCCATGTTCATAGTCCGTTTGGGATTTGCAGTCATGATTGGTCAGGCACCAATGGATTCATCATTCTCTCCCCCTTTCGGTGAATCCTGGGAGCATCTTTTCCTTTTATTCTTAGTAGCCACATGTTGAAGGCAAAGTGGGGAGCCAGCCCACAGAGCCCTTGGTTCTGGTCTTTCCCAGTGTCCTCCGGTCTTTCCCGGACGTCCTCCGGCCTATTCCAATAACATGAACCAGTGATTTGGAGCAACTGGTCTAATAATAAAAATAATAATGCCATGAGTTTCTTTGTCTCTCAAGTCACACCTATCTTACGAAGGCGCTTGTGTATTTTCTTCTTCTTGTCGCAAAATGTTGTCTTTGTAAAGAAATCTAACATACAAAGCAGTCATGTGTGCATGCCATTGCGTGCTTTACTGTGATCTCTGTCTGCAGCATGACGTATGCATGTCCTTAGTAAACCCACCTAACCCCCATCCCCACCTCTGTGTGTGTGTGTGTGTGTGGTGTGTGTTGTGTGTGTGTGTGTGTGTGTGTGTGTGTGTCTGTGTTGTGTGTGTGTGTGTGTGTGTGTGTGTCAGTGTAAAGCGTTCATGCACACATCTTCTACACACCTCTGCCCATCCCGTCTACTGCGCGTGTCTCATTATTTCGGCCAGACTCCTGTGCTAAGCATGTGTAGCCTAGATTAGTATAGCAGATGGTACTCACTGTCACAGCGCAAGATGCACTTTTCTGATTGGGTTGCTGGAGAACCTCTGACATGCGTGTCCGTGCTTTGGAAAAACCGCTGCTTGAGTTCGTTGCTAGCTTTAGTTCTGCGTACTTCACCACTAACTTTGACAAAGTGTATGAATAGGGCAAACCGCTTTGCCGCATTATAGTATCCATTTGTTTTTAACCGTCTTGTTTCGATCATTGGGAATGGGCAGGTGTGCAGCCTCTAACTACACTGTAATTAAAAATACGTCATCTTCTCCTGTGTGAATTCAGATTTGCACCATGGCAGATGAACAACCAGTGAACTTTAAAAGCACACCCAAATGCAAAGGAAAATGTTCAAGAGATGGGAGAACATGTGTAATTCATTTAAAAAACAACAGAAAAAAGAAGACTATAACCCCACTAACTGAAAAAAAAAAAAAAAAAACCTATCCAGAAGTCTCTCCATTTGAGACGTGCTTCAAATGTAGCATGTCATAGACTAGATCAGATTTGTGATTGCATTCCAGAAAGTATGGACTTTACTCGCCATGGTTATCACAGAAGCTGTTATGCACGGTTTACCAATGTGAAATTTGCCAGGAAAAGGAAACATGAGACAGAGAGTGAAGAAGTTGTAGGACCATCTAAACCAAAGAGGACTGCTGTTGCTACATCAGGCCCACTGCTTCCAAACGACAGATGTATCTTTGGCAACAAAAAATTCAGGAAGAAAGCTTCAAAAGGAGTTGCATGTTTTGACAAACTTGTAAAATGAGTCACCAAGACGGCAGAACAGTCTATAAAGGATGCAGCAAAAATTACGCATGATGACATTTTCACTCATTATCAAGATGTAGATCTGGTAGCACGTGAAGCTCACTATCATGAGGGTTGCAGGAAAGACTATGTGAGATCTGAAGGCAGGCATGCTGAAACATCCACAGGCCAGACATCTGTTGAGCAGCTACAGGCACATGAGAGGGCATTTGAGTACATATGTGAGTACGTTGAAAATGCCTTGATCAGAGGTGCGCAGGTGGAGAGAATGACCATGCTGAGAGAGAAGTACCGTGGATACATGCAACAACATTCCCCTGACTTCTACAACCCAGGATACAAGACTTACAAACTGACAGAAAAGATAATGAAATATTTTGGCTTCAGAATAAAATTTTGGGCTCCAAACCATCGCAGTGAACTTGTTTATTGTGACGAACTTGCCCGAGGTCAGGCAGTTGAGACAGCGTTTGTGTCAGCAGCTTCAGAAGAAAGGCGACTTGAGGAGTCTGCTATATGTCCTTCGTCGACACATCTTGGATGCTTTTAGAGCTGCACCTGACATGCCATGGCCTCCATCTACAGAGTACCTTCAGTCTGATGCTGTCCATCCTCCAGCTATTCTCACAGATTTTCTCCAAAACCTGCTGTCTGGAAAAAGTAGTACTGTGGAGCAAAACAAAACCACCAGATTAGCATCCTCCATCGGCCAGGACATACTCTTTGACAGGGGGAAAGTGGAAAATGCCCAACATCTTCTACTTGGAATGTCTATCAGACATGTTACTGGTAGCTCTGAAGTTCTAAGTCTCTTGAATCATTTTGAGCACGTTGCTGGATACAAAACAATTGTAGGACTTGAGACTGCTATGGCCAACTCTGTACATCAGTGTGCTAGTCTTCTGCCTTCAACGGTGAGTTTGGAACAGAACAAAGTGATTCATTTCTGCTGGGATAACTTTGACCTGAACGAAGAAACCCTTTCAGGAGCTGACACCACCCACTCCACTCATGACATAGTTATTCAAGAGGTGACAGGAGACACAGTGCATGACACAGTTCCTTCTCAAACAGAACTATCTCCTGCTCCTCAAAACCACCAATGCTCCATGCAGTCTGAACCAAGAAACACGTACCACCCTGCTTTGCAAAGAAAAGGCAGAACCCAACTTGAATGTTGTCGACACTCATTTCTCAAACCCAGAGGCAGTCTACAAAGCTAAAGTTGTTGACTTTTGGTGGGTTTTCTCCAGATTTGAGGCCAAAGATGGAAATCAACTGGTGCCTGGATGGGGAGGATGGGTGTCTCTCACAGGAGAAGAAGGGATAGAAAGGATGCAGTCTACTGTTGACTACATGCCACCCATCCACCACCCCATCACAGAAAATTCCACAGTCCAGCATGTCCTCAAAGTGTCACAGGCAGCAGCAAAGCAAGTGGGGCAAGGTATAACATTAGTTACATTTGACTTAGCAGTAGCAAGGAAAGCATACAACTTGGTGTGGCAGAACAATCTCTTCCAAGACATCTTTGTCAGACTAGGAAGCTTCCATACAATCTGCTCTTTCCTTGGCGCTGTTGGCAAACTGATGAGGGGAACTGGTCTTGCTGGAATAGTCATTCAGTCTGCTGTCTGTGCGAGTGGGTCAATGGAGCAAGTGTTTGCTGGCAAACACTACAACTGTGCTCTTCGAGTACACAAACTAGTCCACCTCAGCTTGGCAGCTTGGCTGATGCTGTCTTTCAAGATGGCTGTGACATCAGCAATGAATAGGGGAGAGGTTTTTTTTATCTGTACTCAGAGACATGTCATTACCATTGACAAGTTGTTTTTTGTATCGTACTGTGTTTTCATATGCATTTTAAATTTTGTTCGTAAAGAACATGTTCCGCATTCCTTGTATGGTTGTGAAATGTCCATGAGCAGATAGCCTTTTCAGTATTCTTTAGTTTGGTACCAAATTTGATACAAATACTTAAGAAGAAATTTGATTTAAGAGACTTAAAATAACCCCACCCCCTGAATAATCACCATCGGTAGGGTTACTATAGTGTAACGCTCGTATATCCTGAAATAACCTGGTTACAGCGGGGTAACATATGCCATAAAATTTTAAAATGAACAAAGTATCAGAAAATTTCACTCATAAATCCCGGGGGGGGGGGGGGGAGGGGGGGTCTACGGACAGGCCAAGGTCTATGGGGTTGGTGTGGGCCAGAGCGGCAGCATCAGCCAGAATTCCACAACCATTTCGGGAAGATTGCCTGAGGTAGGCGATGTTTGGATTTGTAGGCTAGACTTATTTATAGATTGTTAATGTGTTGAGAGATTCATTTGTAACTTGGAACTGATGTTCGTAAATCACATAATTCTTATTCTTTATTCATGCGATTTGCTTGCAATGAAATCTACATGACTATCATCAACTTGCACAAGCTTTTTCATATTCAAGCCGTTGGATGCGCGATCAGTTATTTGCGACATTTCGTGATCGTGATGGCAGAGCATGTGTAACGTTTGAATCTCGATTTTATTGAATTTGTTGATTCAACTGATGTACAGCCCAAGTTACAATGTGTTTCGTCATGATGTGCTAAAGGTCGTGGTACGTACTTACATCTTGTCAAGTGACACATACATTCTCAGTACATAATTAAACTGTTGTGACATATAGCCATGAATTCAATAATATGACAACGTTAACAGTCACGATCCTCATCCGCCATCTTGGTCAGAAGATCAGAGGATATACACAATACAAGAGAGGAGGAGGAGTCAGAGAGACGAGATCACAAATACATAGATGAGGAGAGAGAGAGAGAGAGAGAGTAGATAAAGTATACACAAATACCAGGAGAGTGAGAGATGAGAGATGCAATAGATAGAGAGAGAGCGAGAGAGTTCACAAATACAAGCAGAATAGATGATAAGCATAAGAGGAGAGAGTCAGAGAGATAGATACACAAATACATGAGACAGAGATACACAATACAGAGAGAGAGACAGGATACACAAATAACGAGGAGAGAGAGACAGAGATACACAATTACAGAAGAGAGAAGAGGAGTCAGAGAGAGATACCAATGCAGGAGAGAGAGATCAGAGACGAGATAACAAACAAGAAGAGAGAGAGAGAGAGAGAGAGTCAGAGAGGAGCAGAGATAGACACAAATACAGAGAGAGAGAGACAGAGATGCACAAATACAGAGAGAGAGACAGAGATACACAAATACAGAGAGAGAGAGAGAGAGAGTAGAGAGATAGAGATACACAAATACAGAGACAGAGAGACAGAGATACACAATACAGAGAGAGAGAGACAGAGATACACAAATACAGAGAGAGAGAGAGAGAGAGAGAGGAGAAGAGATAAGAGAGAGAGAGAGAGAGAGAGAGAGAAGAGTCAGAGAGATAGAGATACACAAATAGAGAGACAGAGGGAGAGTCAGAGAGACACAATACAAAGAGAGAGAGAGAGAGAGAGAGACAGAGAGAGAAGAGAGACAGAGAGAGACAGAAGTACACAATACAGAGAAGAGACAGAGAGAAGATACACAAATACAGAGCGAGAGAGAGTCAGAGAGACAGAGATACACAAGAGAGAGAGAGAGAGAGAGAGAGAGAGAGAAGAGAGAGTCAGAAGAGATAGAGACACACAAATA
>JAMYXO010002520.1:0-5000 GCA_033310375.1 Conus canariensis | reverse complement strand
CTGATGAAAACGAGTTTGATGGCTGAATTGTCCATGGCTCTGTAGTCAATGCCCCAAAGCGTACGATACTCAGTGCTGGTGCAGGCTGGTCTGTCCATGGCAGAGGGCAGGCAGGAAGACGTCAACATGTGGTCCGGGAATCCAACACGCCGATGGGCACACTGACATTAGGAATATGTTGCACGGAACATACATTGTAGTGTTGTGACTGCCCTAATCCTGTACATGCTCATATTGTTACAGACTGATTCTGGAATGAGAATGAGAGAAGCCAGAAACACAGACACAGTATGTATAACATATTTACTGAACAAACGGGGAAAAATCATCGTTGAATTAAAAAATTTGGTGCACAAAATATAAATCGTTACTTGCTCGCCTAGGATAAGTTCATTTAGAGAGAGAGAGAGAGAGAGAAGAAGACGACAGACAGACAGACAGACAGAGACAGACAGAGGAGGAAGAAGGAGGAGAGGAGGATAGAGAGGAGGAGAGAGAGAGCAGCGAGCGAGAGATAGAGAGTGAGTGAGTGAGAGGAAGTGAGGAGTGAGTGAGTAGACGAGCGAGAGAGAGATGAGGAGTGAGAGGAGAGTGAAGTGAGAGTGGGAGTGAGTGAGGAGCGAGAGAGAGAGGAGTGAGGAGAGAGAGAGAGAGAGAGAGAGAGGAGAGAGTGAGTGAGGAGATGAGAGCAGAGAGAGAGTGAGTGAGTGAGAGAGGAGTGAGAGCGAGAGAGAGAGGAGAGAGAGGAGGAGAGGAGAGAGAGAGAGAGAGAGAGAGAGAGAGAGAGAGAGAGAGAGAAGAGACGAGAGAACGAACGAACGAAATTTGTTTAATGAGGGAAAAGAATAAGCACATGGCAGGCTTGTTTGCATCTTGCCCTCAAAAATGAAAAAGAAACATTTCAAACACAAAAGCCACCCTCCACACCCCAACCATTAACCAAACACCCACCTGTCGCACAATCCTTTCCAAGCACTCTACACACCCAATGATAATGATGACAAATACCCAATAATAACAGCAGTAACAATTGTAATGAATGATAATGATTAAAAATAATAACATTACAATTCAAATATAACACAATGCGTACATACATACATATGCATTGACAAACATTACATCTATCGAATAGCATGATCTGAAAAAGATAGAAATACAGAACACATAATAATCACAAATAGAAATCAATATGATAGTAAATCAATATTAAAACCAAGAATCTGTTCCGGAAGGGGGCGTACAGCACACATTTTTGCGCCCTCCAGATACGCACGCAATTCCCCTTTCCTCTCTATCCCGTGTTCTCTGCAAACAATTCCATCCTCGCCCCTCGTCACAAACACCCCACCTCACCCCATCTACCCCTCCGTTCACAACCAACCCTACTCAAACAGAGGAGAGAGAGAGAGAGAGAGAGAGAGAGAGAGGAGAGAGAGAGAGAGAGAGAGAGAGAGAGAGAGGCCGGATATAAAAGTAAATATTCACTGATCATAAGGATCAGGAGATGCTGTTCATGTATTGCGTCATAAGGTGTGTTTGATATTTGTTTTTAAAGACTCGGAGGCTTGTATTTACATCGAATGAAGTTATAACAGAATTCCATAAGCAGCCACTAGAGTACAACAAGCTTGATTTAAACAGATCTATTCTCGGAAGAGGTACTTTTATCTTGTAAACATGACGAATCTTCTTCATTTCGAATCTATTTTTCAAAGCCATAGGGGCACGGTCGGACATTATTATAAACATAAAGATAGCTTTGTTGTAAACTAGTTTCCATTTTAGAGGCAGAATTCCTAAATGTTTATATTCTGAGAAAGTAGGGGAGGAGGACTTCAGGAGGATCAGTTTAATGGCACGTTCTATGTAAACTGAATAAAGGTTTTAAAATATTGTCACTTGCGGAATCCCATATTGTTGAGGCATAGTTTATATAAGATTCAACATAGACATGAAAGAACAACTTACGGCTATGTTGATCTGAAAAGTGTTTCATTCTGGAAAGCTGGTAAATTTTTCTGGACACATGTTTACATAATAACGCAATATTTTGACGTTTTTGTCTGGTAGTAATTAATAATTTTTTTTTTTTCGAGGGGGTGGAGTCGCATATGATTAAGTTCAGACCATCCCAATAACTTGTTGATACTTTCTTGTAAGGAGAGAGAGAGAGAGAGGAGAGAGAGAGAGAGAGAGAGAGAGAGAGAGAGAGAGAGAGAGAAGAGAGAGAGAGAGAGAGAGAGTTCACCGTTGAAATAAAAACTCTTGTGCACAAAATATAAATCGTTACTTGATTGCCTGGGGTAAGTTTGTTTACAGAGAGAGAGAGAGAGAGAGAGAGAGAGAAGAGAGAGAGAGAGAGAGAGAGAGAGAGTGAGTGAGTAAGTGAGTGAGAGAGAGTGAGTGAGTGAGTGAGAAGCGAGAGAGAGAGGAGTGAGTGAGTGAGAGCGAGAGAGAGAGAGAGAAAGAGAGAGAGAGAGTGACTGAGTGAGTGAGGAGAGAGAGAGAGTGAGTGAGTGAGTGAGAGGGAGAGAGTGAGTGAGTAAGTGACTGAGAGAGAGTGAGTGAGTGAGTGAGAGAGAGAGAGAGAGAGAGAGAGAGAGAAGAGAGAGAGAGAGAGAGTTCACTGTTGAAATAAAAACTCTGGTGCACAAAATATAAATCATTACTTGATTGCCTGGGGTAAGTTTGTTTATACACACACACACACACACACACACACACACACACACACACACACACACACACACACACACAGAAGAGAGAAGGAGAGAGAGAGAGAGAGAGAGAGAGAGAGAGAGAGAGAGAAGATTCACGATTCACGATATTTTATTGTCATTACCATTACGGTCTGATGACAAGGGGGGTAACAATAGGTTCAGAAAGGAAATATTGCTGGCATATGAAATCAATACTAAAAAATACAAAAAATATCTCAACGAACTTCAATCAGTTATGATATAATGATCATTTAGCCACATAAATACATATCCCAAGCACTCACCCACCAGCCCACCCAACAACACACACACACACACACACACACACACACACACACACACACACACACACCACACACACACACACACACACATACATTCGCCCAATCACATGCATACACACATATACACACGCAGATAAGCACGCACGCACACGCATTCAAAAATACATGAAATTCGACCATCCACTTTATCATATGATATATAAACATTCATTTTTATCTTCATCATATTAATGGATTATGCATCATAGTGGGTTAATCTTTTCTTTTCGCAATTTCTGAGCCTCTGCTATAAATTTTGCAACTGATTTGATAATCATTTCGTCATTTGAAAGTAAAACAGATGTAACATTATGAGTCTGAGCTAGATCCGTATGAAAAAAATCACATTTGTTCCGTAATGTTACATATCCTGTACAATGGAATAAGAAATGTTTTTCATCCTCAACATCATAACCACACATAGGGCATGAAGATTCCGAGGAAGCCCCAGGCAAATACCATCTTTTCTTTGTATTGAATCCGAGAGTTCTGAATCGAAATCGAGCAAAATTAATCCTATGCCATTTGTCTGTTATAATATATAGATAATTTTCAGCTTGAAAGACATTTTTAAATGAAGAAAACCAACTGTATTTTTCATTGTTCTCAATAGCCGAATGCCAGTTTTGTTTGTACGAACATATCAGTCTGTCTTTAAACTCTGAAATAAATTGTCTATCATTTCCAACTCCCTGTGACATCCATACAATACCAAAACCATTTACAGACAATACTTTTTTTACTTGATAGGCCCAATTCTCTTTACCAGTCTCGAGTTGAATTACCATCATGTCGTATGCTTGTTTGCACAATCGAGACTGAGGCAGTTTTATAATTTTTAGCCAGTATTTTATGCACTTGACAAAAGATCTTATGTACAAAGGATATCGGCCGGTTTCTCCGTATAGCATAGTATTAGAAGCATGTAAAGGTAAATGAAGAAAACGTTTTATAGCATATGTATGCACTCTTTCCATTTTCTGATTAGAGTACAAACCCCATATTTCAGCAGCATAAGTAAGAATAGGTTCTATTTGGGCATCAAATAATTTCCAAAATAGATTGCAATCAATAGTATTTAGCTTTTTTAATGACTTCAAAATTTCAATTACACCCTTTCTACCCTTTCTGCTTCCCTCTTCCCAAGCAAAATTCAAACTTAATCTTGTTGAAAATATCATTCCTAGGTATTTGTAAGAATTGACAACTTTTATTTCTTCATTTCCATAGAACCATTTTTCATGCACTGAAAGGTGTCCACCATTTCTAAATACAATAATATTAGTTTTATCTAGATTAACAGTTAATCCTAAACGATCTGTTTCTTCTTTTAGTGACTTTAGTTGGTTTTGGAGACCTAGGAGAGAGAGAGAGAGAGAGAGAGAGAGAGAGAGAGAGAGAGGAGAGAGAGAGAGAGAGAGAGAGAGAGACGCTATGGAAATATACACAGAATATATACCTATATACTTAGCCTTTTGATTGCTTTGAATAGATAAATGACAATCTTCTCTTTATAATATCTTCAATCTTACAAGTCATTAACAACGTGAGCTTCAACAGATAAGGCTGTATATGAAATATGTGTGGTAGAAAGACCTTTGTTAGAAACAAAAAGATTTTTGGTCACATTGTATGGCAGCAGCATGAAGACCCCACAATTCAGCTCCGTATGGCAACAGGCTGTTATGTACAGAAAACACTTTCCAAAACAGTCCTAGACTCGTCACGTAACGATGGCGGTTTGGTCATCAAACACAACAATGCACCTTTTCCTCTCTTTATTTTGTGTTTTGTTTCAAAGGCGAGGCCAGTCTGTGCAAACAGAAAGATAGACAGACAGACAGACAGACAAACAGAGAGAGAGAGAGAGAGAGAGAGGAGAGAGAGAGAGAGAGAGAGAGAGAGAGAGAGAGAGAGAACTAACGCGACAATACAAAACCAAGATGGAAAGGAT
>JAMYXO010002519.1:0-23444 GCA_033310375.1 Conus canariensis | reverse complement strand
GGTTTTGGGTTTCCCCGCCCGGGGTCCCCGGGTTTATCGGCGAGTCCAGGGGGGCTGTCGCGGGAAACGGACTGGTGGCCCCCCTCCGGGGGGAGAGCTCACTCACGCCGGCTCCGCGACTAAGCAATTTTTGGGTCGTTATAGGGGGCTTATTTGGGGTGGTGTCCTGCGTATGTTAATCAGAACAGGCCCCTGAACACCCCGAAGTGACCCCGGCCCAGCAGTGCATTTGGCCCTCCTCCGGTGGGTTACCTCTTGACGACTTGACATTGACTGCCCCCCTGTGGATTGTTTGGGGCCGCCCGGGGTGGGGCCTGTGGACGGGGTATCGGAATGAGCGGCGTGGGTGCATTGCCTCTGAGGTAGCGCAGGGGTTTGGGACAGCCAAACAAAATAATAATAATAAACGCTTCTCTCTCATATATAATATATATTTGTATATATATATTTGTTTTTGGTGTGTGTGTGTGTGTGGTTAGCGTCGCGGACTCCCGGCTGGGAGGTCGTGGGTTTGAATCCCATCAGAGTCATGTGGGATTTTTCTGCCCCGACCGGCTCCTACCCAGAGTTGAGTTTGCTGCGGACTCAGTTGGGAAGACTGGGACCACACAGTCGAGTTTCACTTAATGGATGCGTTTCTGAAAGTGTTGCTCAAATTTCCTGACCAACACTGCAGGTGTCTGTATCTCTCGGGCCTGGTTGACGCCAGGATATATTATGAAAGGAAGCGTAGAGTACAGACCTGTCATGTAGTCTCAGACCAAAATGGAAATCCGTAGCATCATCTTAATCATCCTAATTCTCATCGATCAGCATTAAAAAAAATGTCTCAAATTCTGCGGCCCTTCATGCCCTGCTCTCATGGTGACCTCAATTTCGATGTCCTCTCCACGTCTGTGGCCTTGGTTTGGTTCCGTCGGGGTCACCGGTATCGGCGAGTCCATGGGGGCTGTCGCTGGACGGACGTGGTGGCGCCCTCCGGAGGGAGAGCTCACTCACGCCGGCTCCGCGACTAAGCAATTATTGTCGTTAGTAGGGGGCTTAGTAGGTGGTGTCCTGCGTATGTTAGATCAGAACAGGCGCCACTGAACACCACCGAAGTGACTCGGCAGCAGTGCAGTGTCTCCTCCGGTGGGTTACCTCTTGACGACTTGACATTGACTGCTCCCTGTGGATTGCTGGGGCCGACCGGGCTGTGGCTGTGGACGGGGTATCGGAATGAGCGGCGTGGGTGCATTGCCTCTGAGGTAGCGCAGAGGTTGGGACAGCCAAACAAAATAATAATAATAAACGCTTCTCTCTCATATATATATATATATATATGTATATATATATTTGTGTGTGTGTGTGTGAGTGTGTGTGTGTGTGTGTGTGTGTGTGTGTGTGTGTGTGTGTGTGTGTGTGTGTGTGTGTGTTCCTTTGATTTTCCAACTTAGTGGTTTTCCGGTTTTCTTTTTCTTCCTTTGAGACCCGTTGTACGCGGATAAGTGCAAAATGTCTTCCGTCCAGCCCGTTTTTCTGAAACATCGGGACATTCCGCACTCGGCGCAAACTGCGTAACAGGACTGGAGCTGTGTCTGGCTGCGAAGCGTACAGCAGGCAGTGGCAGCATCGTTGGTGCTCAGGACATCAGAGGCCTTTGGAGGATCTACCCGGCTACCAGACAGGCAAGGAACGATCTACTGATCAAAGGTATGAGTGTTCGAAACACTATAATGCAGCTAGCCAACACCAATCCATTTATCTTGAGAGAGGATTCCGAGGAAGAGAAGCCTGCTGCGACAGTGTGGGTGGCAGACATCCCTGTGTCAGTGGCTAACAGCGAAGTAGAACATTCCAAAACAAAAATTGGATTTGAACTCCGATCCGATGTTAAAATGGAACGCTACAGGGATGCAGACAACAAACTCGCCCGATTTGAAACGGAGAGAAGATTCGTCTTCATAACTCCCCGCTAACCTCTCGAAAAAACACTAAAAGTAGGCCCATTCATTGCAAATTTTTTTTTTACAAAGAGCAGAGAAACACCACGAAATTTGTTGTTCAAACTGCCAACAGCCCAACTACCATGTGTCCGTGTGTGTGTATAGGGTTGTGTGTTGTGAGAGCAAGGAATCAGGGCTGAAGAGAGGAGATGTCCGTTGTGAAGGCCGGCCAAAAAGTCAGGTCAGAGACAAGGAGAGACTACCTCCCTCTCGTTCTCCTCAGACTCTTCAACCAGGCCAATCCGGAGGCAAGATTTCTAACCCATCCTCCACCTCTCCTACCTCCAGATCAACTGGTAAGGGAGACACACGCGGCGGGAAAGGTAAGCCAATTGCCAGTGAAAAAAAGTCAGCGAGAAAACAAACAAATCTGATCCAGGGCGGGCGGTTTCTAAGCGCCAAACAACCCTGAATTCTAGTCTGGGCCCACTTAGATAATCTAAGGCACTGCTCAGAAACTCCAAAGCGCCAGCGATGTCGTGATCAGGACAGCCCTTCAGCACCAAAAGAAAAGCATGCTAAATGTGATGCAGACACTGAAGAGGAAATACAGATGTATCTGAATACGACAAATAACCAGTTTGAATGTTTAATGCCATTTTTTGCTTACCTGTCCATGTTTAGGCTTTCTGCGTGCCTTAGCCTTCTGTCTGTCTCTTTGTCTGCCTGCCTGCCTGTTTGTCTGTTTGATGGCTGTCTATCTGACGCCCCCCCCCCCCCCTCCCCAACTGTTCTCTCCCTCCCACTTTTCTCCTTTCTTCCATATCGAGCATTACACCCCCCCCACTCTCTCTCTCACTCTCTCTCTCTCTCTCTCTCTCTCTCTCTCTCTCTCTCTCTCTCTCTCTCTCTCTCTCTCTGTGGGGCATGTGTAGCGCTTTCAGTCTCAAGATGCACTATTTAGTCCTCTGTCGAGTTTATCCCAATGCTACAGACTGGAACTGAGGTGTGATTCAGGAATCGTTCATAGGCTTTTTAATGCACCATGCCATCTGCTGCAGAGGATTGCAGCGCATCATGTGAGGGTTTTCTGCCGGTATTCCTGTCATTCATGTATAGGAGGGCCAAACAGAAAATCGCACGGCTTCGCCATGTTGAAGCTGAAGCGGAGAACGGACTGTGCTGTGGCAGGCTTGCTCCTGTCATATTTATTCTGGGGGAGTCTTATGCAGTGCGGCGATGTCGAGAGCAATCCTGGACCCAATCCTCCTCCGAGCCGTGACAGCAAGAGGCAGACCAGACTCGGCAGCACCGACGTTAGCGGCGGCAGAACCAGCATGGAGAGGCCATTCAACGTCCACGGAGGAGCCTCCAACCAGCCTGCGAAAGACTTGACCCTGTCCGACGTCGTTGCCATGATCCACTCCTTGAAGACATCAATGGACACCAAGCTTCACGAGCTGAAGCTGGAGATGCAGATCATGCGAGAAGACTACGTGGCCATGCAGGAAGAAGTGAAGAGGCTGAGAGACGATGTGAACAGTCCTCATCAGCAGAACGATGATCTCCAGAAGGCGAACAGTGACCTGTCAGAGAAGCTGGACGACCTGGACCGAAAGACCAATGACCTGAAAGGAAGATCTAAACGCAATAACCTGATCTTCCATGGCATTCCCAGAAAGCAGAACGAGACCAGTGCTGACTGTGAAGACTTGCTGAGAATCTTTTCACGGACAAGTCTGAACTTTTACAGGACGTGGACTTTGATCGTGTACATCGCATCAATTCGAAACCGGACTCTCCTATTTTCGCGAGGTGCACGTTCTACAAACAGAAAGTGGAGATTCTTAAACAAAGACGAAATCTTAAGGGAACGAATGTTTTCGTGGGTGAATCAGGATTTTTTCTTGTTACGTTTGATTATTCAAAAGCATTCGATTCCATAGCAAAATCGTACCTATTGAAAGCATTCGATGTTTTTGGATTTGGTCCTGATTTTAAGAAATGAATTTGAATTATGTTTAAAAAAAAATAAGAAGGTGTAAATCACATAAATCATGGGGCTGGATACCAAGGAGTTTTGATGTTAATTGTGGTATTAGACAAGGATGTCAGTTTTCCCCTTTAGCCTTCGTTTTGCTTGTAGAACTGCTAGCTATTAAGATTAGAAATAGTGACATTGAAGGAATACAGATGTCATGCCGAATGAAACAAATGCATGCATCAACGTTTAACAAATGGCTGACGACACAACCATATTTCTAAAACACTAGAATGATGTTTGTATGTTTCTCAGGCTTGAAACTAGATATACACAAAACCAAAATCTTGGCAAAAGGTGATATTGATGAAAGATTTCGGAACATACCTTTTGAAAGAGTGGACAAAATAACAATCTTAGGAATATCTTTGCAGAAAACAAAATGGCCCAAGAAATAGAAGACAACTGGAAAAATGATAAAAGAATGGAGCAAAAGAGGTCTTTGCATACATGGTAAAATAGTGGTCATAAAGACATTTTTGACCAACCAGTTTATTTATGTTATTTAGCTGGATTGCTAAAGGAAATTCTAATCAAGGTTAATACAATTTTATACAGATTTCTTTGGCAAAGGAAACACAGTAACAGAAAAGCTTTCGAAAAGACTAAAAGAAAGGTCATGAAACAGATTATAAAGGAGGGTTACGAATGGTTGACATGATGAATTGTAAAACGTCTGTAACCTACAGTGGATTGGACAATTATACAACAGAAGAACGGAGACATGGTGCCTCATTCCTTTTTGGCACTTTAGAAAAATTGCCTCAGCTGAGGAAATCTTTGAAATAAACTGTTCTCAAAAAGGTATAGCAGGAATCTCTTTAATCGAAAATAATTTTTGGAAAAAAGTTCCATTAATTTATCTAGACAACAAAATTAAAGTAGAAAGCGATAGCGTGCTGGTAAAACATAAGAACACAATATCTATTTTACAATTTTACAATAATCAAATATAAAAGTAAGGTCCTTAAGTTCGAAAAATGGCCAGAGAAAGGCCTCATCACAATAATAATATTACCAAACGGTAGGAAAGGTGTCTTTAAACTTTAGTGGAAGTACAAGACTTGCTTAACGAAAACAGGGCGATAACCGTGTTTCAATACAATGCTCTGCTAAATGCCATACCACAAACCTGGATTGACTGGATAAAAGATAGGAACATACGACTTGAAATGGAGAGTCATGCTACGCAAACCACTTCTACGCAAAAACAAAACAGATTAAAGAATACCTGCTGAAAAAGAGCAATAACAAACCGTTAACTCCACACGCAGATATTTGGAGCAGAAAATTGAACATTAGATTTGGTGAAAAGGTGTGGCTTACGCCAAGACTGGCAACAAAAGAAGTACGATTACTTGAGTAGCAATGGAAACTGTTACATAATATTTATCCCACAAATAATCTGCTACAAAAAATGTGTGTCTGCCAGTCTGTTTTATGTGATTGTTGTCAGGACACTGAATACCATTGAACACTTTTTCTTTGAATGTCGATCAGTAAGACGATTTTGGTTGGAAATCGAAAATTTCATTTTTTCGAAGGTAGGCATAAAATTGCATTTGTCCATAACAGATGTGCTGTGAGGGCTATGTGAAAAGAAACCTTGTATGTGCATCAACAAAATTTTGCTAGTGGATAAGATGACAAAGTCATCGATTCCATATACAGTGGGTTTTTTTAGCAAGAAGCACAGTCAACACACACACACACACACACACACACACACACACACACACACACAAGATTCCTGCGCCAACATGGCGGATTAGTCTGAGGACCTTGCAGCAGAGGGAAGCAAATTCCTCAACTATGACGAAATCAAAAACCTCATCGACACGGAGGAAGCCGAGAAAGCTGCCTAAATCGACGAACGTCGAAACAATAGCCACAGAAAGTGCCGGCAGTGAACAAAATCCATTTTGGAGAACATCCATCAGACAGATGGGGAAACTGCCGAAAGTCTGAAAAATTCACCCGTTGACCACCATCTACCTGAGATTTCAGAACACGCTCAACGAACCTGCTTTTGTGAAAAAGCCCTTTCTGAGATCAAGGGGCTAAAGGGCGTCATTCAGAAAATGAGTGAAAAAATCTGCAGTTTAGAAGAGAGTTTACGGAAGACACGCACTACATCAGCGTCGCGAGAGGAGATCACCATCGAGGCACGGCAAGGAGAGAGGAGCAAACCACTTACCATCTGTTCTGCCACCCAGATCAGCTCCCTCCAAGGCAACGGTGAGTGTGACACACTATCATCTTCACTCACTTACCCATCGTACGCCGCCTGCTTGAAACCCCCTTCAAAAAAGGCAAAAACATCGCCATACACAATGACGTAAACACTCGTTCTTCCAAAACCTGTCCTCGCGTTCTTCTTCATGACTCCATCATGAACACAGTGGACGGCAATCGTCTAGGTCTTTCATATGGGCTACAGGTGGCCACACGAAAAGTGCACACCGTTGACAACTGCAAGGCAATACTTGAAGAGGCAAAAAAACAACTCCACCCTGCTCCGGATTGTGTTGCTCTACATGTCAGTTTAAACGACATCAAATCGAAGAACCATCTGACATCAGTACAAACCTAATACAAGTGTGTACTGGACATCAAAAAGCAGTTCCCAAAGGCAAAGGTGGCGCTGAGCCAAGTAGCCCCAACAAAAAACAAAACCTACAACGTCAAGCGAGAACTGCTGAAGAAGAAGACTTGAGTTACATCAGTGACGACAACTTACGAGCCACAGACTACAGGTACCTCTCTCGAGACGACATCTACCCCACGTCGAGAGGTGTCAGCGTCATCGCCAGGAATCTGGGCCAACATCTATGAAAATAAATTTGGAAGCAGTCGATTGTAGCGCCCATTCATAAAGAAGGCAAACCTCACACCAACATAAAAAGCTATAGGCCTATAGAAATTACGTCGCACGTCTGTAAACTTATGGAGAAAATAGTTTTAAATAGGCTTTTGCATTTTTGTGACAAAAATAATGTTATACCTGTAGTCAGGCAGGATTCCGTAAGGGTCGCTCAACAACGGAAGTCTTGGTAAAATTAACAACCAACATTAAAAAGCAATTTGCTCGGCGCCAGTCTTTACTAGCAACATTTTTTTACATAACCAAGGCATACGACCAAGTATGGCATTCTCGACTCTTACTAGAATTACAAAACATAGGTCTTTCAGGTCACATGTTTGAATATATATTAAATGTTTTCTAGAGAACCGAGAAATACAAAACGAATTGGAAGTACTCACTCAACGAATAGGACACTTGAAATGGGCTTTCCTCAAGTCAGTGATTGCACCCATTTTTTTCGATTTTAATGCACGACGTACCCAACAAGATGTCTAAAAATGTAGTTTTGGTTCAATATGCAGATGATCTATGCATGTGGATGGACGTGAATCTTAAAAAGAAAACTCCCATACGATGTATAAATTATACACGGAAATTATACCAGAGAGAACTTGACAACATAGCAAAGTATATGATGACGAATGGACTGCATTTATCAGAAGATAAAAAAAACTAATATTGTACATTTTAATTGTGGCACAAATCCAGAGAGGATGCGTGTTTTTAAAGTAAATAATATCACTATCCATTGTAAATCGATTTCCAAATTTTTAGTTTTCCTCACTGACAAACTGTCTTCGAATCAACTCATCGAATATTTATTGACAAAAGCACGTAAAACAGTAAAATTAGAAATTACATAGCAGAATGAAAGTGTCAGTGTACCACACGTAAGTACATGAACAAACCCAGACGCTTTGTATTGAACGCCAAAACATTAAGGTCAGCAAGTGAATGTCCATCTGTTAAAAAACACACACAGACAACGCATGGTGAGTATGTCTGTTTCAGAAAAAAATGAAAGTGGGAAAAAAAATAGGAAGATGGAGGCCCCACTGTCGGGGAAAAAAGGAAAAAAAAAAAAATAAAAAAATTGGAAAAGGCTTGGAGGTAGGAGGACAAAATAAAATTTTAAGAAAGTAAAAGGAAGTGTCAGGTATGCTGAAATGCTATGCTTTTAAACAGGTAAGAAAGAAATCGGGTTTAGGTAATCATTGGTGATTTCTGTTCCAATGAGTCCCGATGGTAAGTGTAGTACACTCATGCGCAGTGATACACTTCTGCCCTGATATACGAACTCCTGTGTGAAGTTTTGTTGCTCTCTGTTCTGAAAAGTAAATTTTTGATATTTGGTCTTTTCTTACTTCCCGTCTGTTCAAATGAGCACTTTAGTTCTTGGAGTTATTGGAACTCTCTGTTCTCTCCTAGTATTTTGTGTTTGAATAAAACAAAATAGTCTTGAAATTTTTTGAAAACTTAATTATTACCCGAATGAACGTTAATTTTTGCCTTCGTAGATGAACACTTTCATTGACTAATTTATGACAGATTAGCAGTTTCATTATCTGTTCGTTTTGTTGTTCTCTACCTCGTAAACAGGTGTCATTACTAGCATATTCTCACCGTTTTGTCATGATAAATGCCTTTGAGATGAGTTATTTTGAAGTTTGTCCTTATAACTTAACGTCTTTAGGGGTCTCATTGAGTATCATCGTCTGCCCCATAAATAGCCGTTTTATTATGCGATGTATTCTTACTTTGTACTGAATTGAATGAACTCTTTAAATGATTAATTTATTACCACATTCTTTGATTTACCCCCAGTTTTCTGCTGTGTCAAAGTCTTCTGTTTTCCGATTTATTGTTTTATCTTCTGTCCTTACGAATGTTCACCTTCATAGTATGAGTCATTGTTATTTAACCCCCACGACTGATTCACGCCTTTGCTTTGTGATTTATCTGTACTTTTTGCCTTGATATGTAAAGCCCTTTGTTGGTTTCATTCATTTGAAGTGATACAATGAAAGTACCTTTTTTTAAAAAATCTGATTTAATATTACTGTCTGTCCTCATACGTAAACGCCTTTATTATCTGACTTACTGTATTTCCCTATAAATCAAAAGCGTCATAATCTCATTTACTTTTAGTAGCAAAGTGAGGTGACTCAGGCGGAAATTCAAATTTTAAAAGGTATTTAAAATACTCCAGCAATCAAACAAACGAATTACAAGACAAAACACGACGCGTTTCGACCTCGTAGGTCTTCTTCAGGAAAGAGAAACAGCACTGAAGACAACGAAAATGAAGAACGAGCAATCACTTATCATCTCATATTCGGCGCAAAACGGGCGTTGAAGCTGAGAAGATAAGTGACTGCTCGTTCTTCATTTTCGTTGTCCGGAGTGTTGTTTATCTTGCCTGAAGAAGACCAAAGGCGGCGAATCGCGTCGTGATTTGTCTTTCAATTTGTTGTCCATGTTAATTGGCGGAGTTATTTCAAATACCTTCTAAAATCTATTTATTCTTACCTTTTACCCTAATAAGGAAACGCCTTTACTGTCTTTACTTCTTTGTACTTTTTGCCCAGATAAATATACGCCATCATCGTCTGATTTCTTGTTACTTTCTGCCATGATGAATCAATCCTTCGAAATTGACTACTTATCATTTTCTTCCCTGATCTCGTTTTCTGCCCTGATATGCAAGCATCTTTTATTATCTGATCTACTTTTGCAATCTAGGCCGTCATTATCAGATTATTATTCTTATTATTGGTATTAGACGCCATCATCATCTGGTTTATTCTTACCTCATTTCGTTATCGTCATTGCCGATATCATCTTTACTGTTGTGTGCATCACGTGGTTTCGCTTTGGATTATGATAACAGAGAGAGAAAAAAAAAACTAGTAAGGACAGACTAGAGGACAGTGTACTACCTAAGGTCTGTAAACTTCAGTTTTTAGGCCTTGAAATTTCCCCCTCTCAGTGTTTTGTGTTGTGTGTGTGTGTGTGTGTGTGTGTGTGTGTGTGTGTGTGTGTGTGTGTGTGTGTGTGGCTGCAGATGGAGAAAGTATTGGATCGGATGTTTTTGGCCCCATCGAGTTAACTCCCGGTATCAACTGCACTGGTAAGTAGGATCGAAGTGTGTGTGTGTGTGTGTGTGTGTGTGTGTGTGTGTGTGTGTGTGTGTGTGTGTGTGTATGCGTGTGTGTGTGTGTGTGTGCCTACATGCGTGCGTGTGTGTATATATGTATGTGTTCGTGCACATGCACATGCATGTAGGAAGGCGAGAGATACAGAGAGAGACAGAGACAGAGAGAGCGTGCTCACTGCGTGTGTATGTGTGTGTGTGAGGGAGGTGGGGTAGGATGTGTGTATGCATTTAGGTGTGTCTGCATGTATGACGCGCACGCGGTCGTGTGTGTGTGTGTGTGTGTGTGTGTGTGTGTGTGTGTGTGTGTGTGTGTGTGTGTGTGTTGTTACTGTTAATCATTAGAATTGTAACTCATTCATTATATTTTAAAGATTTGTGCCTGTGCATTGTTTAAAGAAAAGAGAAGTTAATGTATATTAAGGATTTAATGGGGGGGGGGGGGGGTTTCAGTCAAAAGGATGGTACTGATGAAATCATGCTTTTTGAAAATCTTCTTGAATGTGATTAAGATTGCTTTCATTACATTTTCAAAAACTGGTGCCTGCATTATATTTTCTCTCTCTCACACACACACAAAAGTTAATCTGTAATATGGGTTTAATGTTCCTTTTTGTTTAATCGAACGCTAATTTTTGCGGAAACCATGTTCTATTTTATTTTTGGAATCTTGCCTTTCTAAGAGTATTTTAGTTTCTTTTCTTTCTTGATTGTCATCCCAACATTACAGGGCCGTACAGCAAACAAGAGGACGTATGTACAGAACTTCATTTGAAAGAATGAAATAGCGACCTCCGTTACTGAAGTTCATTCTGTATTTACCCGACCCACTCTAGTTTCAGTGTAAGGTTCATCAAGGAGGTATCACTGTGTTCAGACCAGTCGATGTACACGGCACCACGTCTGCTAGGCTAAGAAACCACGTGTGCATGGTATACAGCGGGATGGCTGAATGAACCAATAATCAAAAGAAAAGTTGAGGAGAGGGTCCAGAACAAAGTTTGGCGGATATCTGACCTGCACATTGCCCAACGCCTTCATGTATCTTCCGTCAACCTCGAGTAATGTGGAGTTAAAGTTCAGTGAATACACAGATCTTAGTTCACCGTGATGCATTTCTGAAACTTTTAGACTCAGTGCGCTTAATGCCCCATACTACTACCTTAAAATATCACGTGAACCTAGCTGTTCAGTGCCTATTTTAGCCAGTACTCTTTCTTTGTCTGCCATGCCATGATTTTCGAATGTGCAATTCTCCAATGTACAAGAGTGCAAAAGTATGCATGAGACGATTGTTAACTGTAGTTGTTGTGCAGCATACGAGACTCCTGTACATGTTTAGGCCAGTTAGTTTAGATATTCGCACGATAATTTAAACGATGTGTTGTTTTTTTTAAAGAAAATGTTTGTGTGTTATATATATAGAGAGAGAGAGAGAGAGAGAGAGAGGAGAGAGAGAGAGAGAGAGAGAGAGAGAGAGACATTTTTCGTTATTAGTCTCAGTAATTGTAGAGATCAGTGTACAAGATACTTCTTGTGGATATGGTGCTTTCAGATTTGTCCCAGTTATTCAGTTATCATGTGTGCTAGGAATGTGTCCTTTATTGTGGTAATTTTGGTATGTTCCTACATGGATGTATCCTTTAATGTCATTGTGATCCTTTCCTATAAACATACCATAATGGAAAGGTTGTTATACGTTCCTATAAACTTGTCGGTCAATGTCATAGTTCCCATTGCATGAAAACCTGAAACATTGGCTTCAGAGATGTGTTCAACCACCAAACGTTCTGTTGACAATGATGATCACGGCAAAATTTAAAAGTCATGAGAGCGTACCAGTTCACAAGCCGTCTGTAACCTATTATTCGTGAAAAAGTAATGCCTACTTGCCTGTTGTTTTTCACCTCTAAACAACAATAATCTTACTTTTTTTTTGGGAGGGGGGGGAGGGGGCGATCAAACGTGAGCTTGCCTCGCGAACAGTGTGAGTGACCATTCCACTCCTGAGAGACTCTGATGTTCTGCTGTTTCAGCAACTCGATTGCGCTGTTTTCTTGAAAGGAACTTCGAGCTGATCTCGTACCACACAATACAAACAAGGACAAACTGTTACTGAGCAAGGGGGGGGGGGGGGGGGGGGTACTGTGTTGGGTGGTCAGTGCTAACCCAATGCTCTGCTTAGTGCTGCACCCCTCTCCTCTGGTCACCGTCTTCTGCAAGGACCTTGCTGTTGTAATGCCACATGGGTGTAGAAGGTCGGAGAATATGATGCTAAACACAACACACACACACACACACACACACACACACACACACACACACACCACACACACACACAACACATACACACACACGCGCGCGCGCGCGCGCACGCACACACACACACACGCGCGCGCGCACACATACAAAATATTGAATAGGAAGAAACTACGGAGAGCTTGACACAATGTCTTCATAAAAGAAATGCCTCTCAGACAAGTGGTCCGGCTCTGAACTCCTTACACTCTAAGGGGGCCGGACCTAATCTAAGTTATGACTCCTATATATGCCCTTCTGCCATTCAGAAATATTTGTCGCCGGTGAGATTCGAACCAGCACCTCGTGGATGGTTTGGCGTCTCAAGGCAGGTTTTCAAACAAAATTTTACGGATGTTTTTCCGCCTAGCTATCGGACACCAGTCCTGTTTGGTTTTGCCGAACTGCCCTCCGAGTTCCCGTAACGCCCGCCTCTTTCCTCAACTTCAGTATCACCACGATTCTCTTGGCTCCCCATTTTGCCTTCGTCAGTCGCTTCAGGTCCGTTGATCCAGTCCTTGTCGGTTGGTTTGTGTGTGCACCGTCAGTTCCCTGGAGTTTTTCTTTTGCCACTTCCACTGTCTTCTGAACTTTCCATTATTTTCTTGAGTTAAGACTGGATTGAATTCACAGTCTTTCTGCCGATGTACATGCTAAAGCTGCTGCGAGAAACCTAACGCTATGGTTTGTGACCCCCCTTCCCCTGAGGTTGTTCATATACGCACAAGTTTAGCTTGGAATATCAGACAGAAGCGACACTTAGAAGCTTAATTCAGCGGCACGGATTGGATCTTACTAATTCCACAGAAAAGTGCTCTTATCCCCCAGGGTATGTCTCACCCAATCAACTAGTACTCAGAAAGCGGGTTCATCGACGTATAGTTGGATTGTTGAATTTTGTTTTAGATGTAACCAGCTAGTGTAGTCCGGCATCTGATTCGCTCGTAGAACATGGTTCATTCTTCCTTTCTTTCTTTCTTTCTTCTTCTTCTTCTTCTCCTTTAGAAACATTTTTGATGTCCTAATCTCGTGTGTACTATGTTAGCCAGTACCATGTTCCATAACTGCTTTTCACCCGTGCATTAATATGTTGCATATACACGTGAGCAAATGCAATTGTTGAACTAGCGCAGTTTTGTATGTAGGTGTGTGTGTGTGTGTGTGTGTGTGTGTGTGTGTGTGTGTGTGTGTGTGTGTGTGTGTGTGAGAAGGTCCACATGTATGTTTACTATTTTATTTATTTCACAGTTCGTTTATTGGTTCACTTGATGACGTATTTGCCTCGAAAATGGAGGAGAAAGAAGAAAGAGCAATCTGCTGGGGGGGGGGGGGGGTAGTAGGCCTGGAAGCGGGGAAGAGGGGGAGCGAAAGGAGAGGGCAGGGAGAGTCCAGGGAGTGAGAGGAAAGGGAAGAAAGGAGAGAGTCAGGGAGTTTTCTTGATTACTGGCACTACTTTAGCAGATGCCCACTGAGTCAAGTCTTTTTGCTTCTTCAGTGCTGTAGTATATTCTTTACCACAAGATATAAAGGTATATTAAGATAATGTTATCATTTTATGAAATGTCAGCACAGACGAAGGTTAGTCTGACAATAAACTGTTTTCAGTCAGTCAGTCTGTCACTCAGTGTGTGTGTGTGTGTTTCAGAGCACAACAAAACCGCGGGCGATATAGCTCTCGCACTAGCCACTGCAAATGGTGAGTTCTCTATTGTTCCTGTCATCACTGTCATTATCATGGTCATCACAGTTTTAGCGGCACCTGCTTTTTTATTTGAAGATTTACACTATCTCAGAACAGGAGACATTTCATCGATCGTAATACAAAGATGATACAGCCATCAGAGCTATCCTTACCATGCCATACTAACATAAAAGTGCAGGTAAAAGAGGACAAGGGGAAAATGAATCGTAAAACAGAGATGAAACACTGCAACCATTTATCATTCTACCCTGCGTTACATACAGTTGGCTTCGACGGTCAAGGCAGAGGAACGGCAGAGCCCCGGTCTGGAATGTTACTTGAAAGAGACAAACTCTTCTGTCCTGCGTTACATACAGTTGGCTTCGACGGTCAAGGCAGAGGAACGGCAGAGCCCCGGTCTGGAATGTTACTTGAAAGAGACAAACTCTTCTGTCCTGCGTTACATACAGTTGGCTTCGACCGCCTGCCAAGGAAGAGGAAGAGCAGAGCCCTGGGGTCGAAAGACACTCCAAAGAGACGAACTCTCCCCCATCCCACTCCAGCTGATTTCACCACCACCAAAGAAGGAAAAGCAGGAAGTACAACGCCACACATGAAACGGCCCGCAGACATCATCCACCAAACTGTAACCACTTCATCATGAAGCGAAAAACCTACACCTCTGGCAGCAGCAGTCTTTCAACGCAATCCCCGCCTTCCCTCTCCCCCCCCCTCCCCCCCCTCCCCCTCCCCCCGCCTTCCCTTCATGAACAATTTTGCTTAATTCCTTCTAACCTGTAATCACTTCGGCTTGGAAACAGCTTGTCTGTAAGAGTTTCGGAGCGATTAGGGAGTTACTCTCACCTTTTATTGAAAGGTGGGAGATGTCTTGCCACCCTGGTAGCAGCACCACACTACCACCCAGAGAAACTGTTGCGGTTGTCTCCAAGATCGAAGACACAGGTTCAAAATAAACTTGGATCAACACCATCTCGCCACCTACGAGAACGACAGTTTTTTTTTTTTCTGTTCGCAATATAGAACACAGCGCCGGCAGTTTTCCCGCTTCAGTTCTACAACAAATAAAGAGGATGGAACAATCTATCCCAGGACATTGCAGACACCAGATCTGTGTGAATGGCCTACCACATACAATGCATCCACAGTTCTTTTTGTATAAGGACGAGCCCCCCCCCCCCCTCCTCACCTCCCTTCCTCTCGCCAAACATACCCATCCACCTTTGTATACCACTGTTTTACAAATTTCCATTTTAATGAATCTTGCTGGCATTCGCACTCAGACACGCTTTTTACGTATGCGATTCTTTTTGTTGTATGGTGCGGTTAGGTGAAAAGCAGCTTTAAACAGTCGCATGAGCTCGTTCTTTAACTACGCATGTTTATTAACGACACATTGTGTCCTACAGATCCAGCTGTGATAGCTATTGCGGAAGGGTGCGACCCCATGCGGGACTGCTACAGACAGTATGACAGCGAGGCCTCTGTATCTCTCTACAACAGGACTTCCCTACAACTTGCATGTGAGCTATGGTGCATTTTTGTTTTAATCTACTTTTAAATCTCTGTTAGGGATGTAATGTGTTCACCCTGGTTAGGAATGTAATGTGTTCACCCTCGTTAGGGATGTAATGTGTTCACCCTCGTTAGGGATGTAATGTGTTCACCCTCGTTAGGGATGTAATGTGTTCGCCCTCGTTGGTGATGTTATGTGTTCGCCCTCGTTGGTGATGTTATGTGTTCGCCCTCGTTGGGGATGTTAGTGTTCGCCCTCGTTGGGGATGTTATGTGTTCGCCCTCGTTAGGGATGTAATGTGTTCACCTTCGTTGGGGATGTATTGTGTTCACCCTCGTTAGGGATGTCATGTGTTCACCCTCGCTAGGGATGTAATGTGTTCACCTTTGTTAGGAATATGTTGTGTTCACCCTCGTTAGGGATGTAATGTGTTCACCCTCGTTAGGAATGTATTGTGTTCACCCTCGTTAGGGATGTAATGTGTTCACCCTTGTTAGGAATGTGTTGTGTTCACCCTCGTTAGGGATGTAATGTGCTCACCTTTGTTAGGAATGTGTTGTGTTCACCCTTGTTAGGGTTGTTATGTGTTCACCCGCGATAAGGATGTTTGTGTTCACCCTCGTTAGGGATGTGATGTGTTCACCCTTGTTAGGAATGTGTTGTGTTCACCCTCGTTAGGGATGTTATGTGTTCACCCTCGTTAGGGATGTAATGTGTTCACCCTCGTTAGGGATGTAATGTGTTCACCCTCGGTAGGGATGTTATGTGTTCACCTTCGTCCCTCGGTCGCTTTGTGTCATGTCAGCAAGATTGAATCATTGATTGACATGTTGTATTTTCTGTGTGCCGTGACACGGGAAGTAACTTTCCGTCCGTACCGATTACTTCCCCTTGTGGTAAGACTTCTTGTTTTCACCCTTCGGTGACATGCTTTCAGAAGTTTTATTTTTGTCCCATACTATGGTAGATACACCTTTTCCTCTCGAGAGCAGATCCAAATTAGAGGGCGTATCCAGGATCCGTTTGACCTTGGCACAGGCCTGCACTACCCTGTGTGTCCTTGTCCTTGTCTGAAGCTGAATGCTCTCTCTCTCTCATTGTCTGTCACCGCCACTTTCACTGTCAAGTGGATTTGTTACCTCATTTCTGTGGTCTGGTTCATATATGTTGACAGTGTCAAACAATTCTCTGTGTGTGTGTGTGTGTGTGTGTGTGTGTGTGTGTGTGTGTGTGTGTGTGTGTGTGTATGAGAGAGAGAGAGAGAGAGAGAGAGAGAGAGATGATTTGCTCCATAGACTGCATATCCGTAATAGCCTTTTTTTTTTTTGCGGGGTTGGTGTCGGTGGGGTTTGCATTCTTATATTTCAGTTTCTTTGTCTTGTCATTTGTTCTCCAAGCACTCCTAGTTTAATACGATCCGAGTCTTGCATTTACTGGTTATCAGATTTTGTAGCAGTACAAGGCAGAGAGACATGTCACCAACAACGTGCATGACTGACACCATGTAACAGTACAGTGAAGGGATATTGTGACGTCAACATTTGTACATCAGTGACACCAAGCAGCAACGGTACAGTGAAGGGATATTGTGACGTCAACATCTTTACATCAGTGACACCAAGCAACAGTAACAGTGCAATGAAGGGAGAGATGACGTCAACGTTGTGCATCACTAACAGTATATAACTGTAACAGTACAGTGAAGGGAGAGGTGACGTCAACATTGTACATCACTGACACCATGTTACCGTACAGTGATGGGAGAGGTGACGTCAACATTGAACAAAACTGACATCATGTAACATTACAGTGAATGGAGAGGTGACGTCAACATTGAACATCACTGACACCATGTAACAGTTACAGTGAATGGAGAGGTGACGTCAACATTGAACATCACTGACACCATGTTACAGTTACAGTGAATGGAGAGGTGACGTCAACATTGAACATCACTGACACCATGTGACAGCACTGTGAATGGAGAGGTGACGTCAACATTGAACATCACTGACACCATGTAACAGTTACAGTGAATGGAGAGGTGACGTCAACATTGAACATCACTGACACCATGTAACAGTTACAGTGAATGGAGAGGTGACGTCAACATTGAACATCACTGACACCATGTAACAGTTACAGTGAATGGAGAGGTGACATCAATATTGAACATCACTGACACCATGTAACAGTTACAGTGAATGGAGAGGTGACGTCAACATTGAACATCACTGACACCATGTGACAGCACTGTGAATGGAGAGGTGACGTCAACATTGAACAACACTGACACCATGTAACAGCACTGTGAAGGGAGAGGAGACATCAACATTGAACATCACTGACACCATGTTACAGTTACAGTGAATGGAGAGGTGACGTCAACATTGAACAACACTGACACCATGTTACAGTTACAGTGAAGGGAGAGGTGACGTCAACATTGAACATCACTGACACCATGTTACAGTTACAGTGAAGAGAGAGGTGACATCAACATTGAACATCACTGACACCATGTAACAGTTACAGTGAAGGGAGAGGAGACATCAACATTGAACATCACTGACACCATGTAACAGCACTGTGAAGGGAGAGGAGGCATCAACATTGAACATCACTGACACCATGTAACAACACAGTGGAGGGGGAGGAGACATCAACATTGAACATCACTGACACCATGTAACAGTTACAGTGAAGGGAGAGGAGACATCAACATTGAACATCACTGACACCATGTAACAGTTACAGTGAAGGGAGAGGAGACATCAACATTGAACATCACTGACACCATGTAACAGTTACAGTGAAGGGAGAGGTGACATCAACATTGAACATCACTGACACCATGTAACAGTTACAGTGAATAGACAGGTGACATCAACATTGAACTTTCTGTGACAATATAAGAGAAGAATGGAGCAAACTCACATCTACAAGAGTGAGAAATCTGTCAGTCTAGCAAGCAGCTTGAGGGAATTTTGCTTCCAAGCCAAAGTCTTCGCCGTGGGTGTTGGAGCAAGGGGGTTTGTAGACTCATCAGCCTGTGGTCTCATGAAACAATTCTCGATAGTTGGTTCAAAGAAAAAGAAGACCATAACCCTAAAGGCAACGACAAAGGCAGCTGAATAGAGTTCCTGCTGGATCTGGTCGAGGAGGAGCAAAAATGAACTTCCTCAGGCTTAATATTCCCAGCTTACTACAGGTGACCGATAGCGATCTGGGTGATACATCAGCCTGCAAAGGCAACGCCTTGAGATGCCCTCCCGTCCAGAAAGGGCAGCTTTGAATCCCAGTAACGTCAGAAAAAACAAATCGACAGCAGAAGGGCATCTAGGAGTTAATGACCTGGCCACGGCCTGACGCCCTCAGTGTGCAAGGAGCTCAGGCACGAAACATTTGTCTGAGGAGGAGAGGGATGGGTTCATCTGCGACAACCTGCCATCAAGCTCTCCCTAGAGTGCCTTTTGCCCACCTGAAAATGTTTCTGAAACAGTAGTTCTCGTCATACTGGCCTTTTTTCAGATTTGCACTGGATAGTAGGAGTGGTGGTCCCAACAGTTGTGTGTTGACATGGAAGATGTCTGGTCCGATTTTTTCCCTTGTTTCTTACTGGTCAGTGTTATTCTACAATAATGAGGCTGTTAACCACAGACGCCTGACTGAGCAATAGTTTTTTGACATCAGACCGAATGCCTCAGTCTGGCTTTGGGTAGGGACGGACTCTGTTCCCAGACGATAGAAGCGCAGGCAGTAAAGGTCATACAAACAGACGTCATGTACGTCACAAGAGCGCTGAAGGTCATTGTGTCCAAGCCGCACCCGTGCAGCACTGTGAGTGTGAACATTCGGCGAACATTGTCTTTCACTCTCGGTGAACATTGTCTGTCTGTCAGGAGGACATGTATATTTCTCTTGCACTGGGGGACAAAACCATGCCAGACCTGTGGTTGTCAACAGGCAGCGTAGAATTTGTTAGCATCAAAAGTGTACGTGGGTTTTAAAAGAAGAAGAAAGTGAATTGGAGACTTGGGTGTTTCAACATTTTCTTAGTTGCCCCACTCTCTGTCTTTTTCTCTCCCCCCCCCCCCCCCCCCTCTTCTGAGCGCGCGCGAGTGTGTGTGTGTGTGTGTGTGTGTGTGAGAGAGGAGAGAGAGAGAGAGTGTGTGTGTGTGTGTGTGTGTGTGTGTGTGTGTGTGTGTGTGTGTGTGTGTGTGTGTGTGAGTGAGAGAGAGAGAGAGAGTGTGTGTGTGTAAGTGAGTGTGTGTGTGTGCTACTTATCTTTTAACCAAACTGTTATCTTCTGGGGTTTTTTGTTTGTGCTGTAATGTATGAATCAAATCTTCAATCAATATGAACCAAAGAATTATATGTCCACATCTATATCTATCTATCTATCAATATATATATATATATATGGGTGTGTGTGTCTGTCTGTCTATCTGTCTATTGATCTGTCAGTCTGTCTGCACACAGGCGTGTGTGTAACTGAAGTATATGTCGAGAGCTATGCAATTTACAAAGAGGCGGAGTTTGAATTTTCCGGTGATTGGTGACCGCTTGGTGTGGCGTTTATTTGTCCTGTTGTTGTGTGTATTCGGACGGCAGGGCTATCGGCAAATTGGTGGAATGTATAGTGAACGCCACCTGTGAGTGCGGCCTGAACAAAAACGATACCATGAGAGAGTGGGTGAGCTCGGAGAAATCTGTGTACATGGAATATTGTGACATGGGTAAGTTACAACTAACTTTAGATATCACACACACACACACACACACACACACACACACACACACACACACACACACACACACACACAAACACACTTTCTCTCTCTCTCTCTCTCTCTCTCTCTCGCTCTCTCTCTCTCTCACACACACACACACACACACACACACACACACACACACACACACACACACACACACACACACACACATTATACGCATTATCGCATACACAGCTTTGTAAACGTGGCCTATCCTAGATGCATGGTTAAAAACATAGTGATTTATGTCTGCTCTTCTGTTGCTGGTAATGGCAGTAAAGGAGCAGATCTTGTTAATGGTTGATTTAATATTCGGTTTAGCGTTTTCGGTCCGTTTAACATGTATTTTGTTTAATCAGTGTGAAAAGCACAGAGTCACTGATCACAGTCTGTCAGAAGATATCAATGTCATTATACGGAAGGCATTGCTGACAGATGCTTTCGGAATCTGTTTACAGCTTTACCATCTGGTGACATTTTGATTCACGGGATGGGTAAAATGGTGTCGTCCCTGGTTATCTCTCTGCCACCACTGGCAGCAGAATAGTGACAGTCTTTATAACACAAGAGACCATGAAATGGACAAAAAAAATGTGTTATAAAGACTAACCTGACATACTGTTCACACATAATTTACTCATTTCAAGCCTTTTTATTTTTACCGTGGTTCCTGAGTTTACTATGGCGGCCGCCTAAGTTGACTAGCTGTCTGGCATAGTCATTTGTTCTTTGGTCTGTGTATGAGATGCAGAGAGTCCTTCTGATATTATTCTCCTCGAAAGCGGGGAATAAACAACAAAAAACAGGTCTGAGTCGGAGACTGTCGTCTGCCTGGGTATCTGGGATAACTTCGTTAATTGTAAATGATTTTTAAAGTATAAGAATATTCTTTTCCGACTGAAAAAGTCACGACCGGACCTAGAAAGATTTAAAACGTTTCTCTTGTGTTAATTTTGGTAGACAGTTCTAGAAGTAATTTGGTAACGGTTTCCTAAGATTGGGGTAATTTCAAACTCGAATTGTCAGGGCGAGGTATAAGCGATGACCTACCCGACCCTTCTGCCGCGGCTGTCGTTGATACCCGGGAGGAATCGGGACGTGGTCACCAAGTGGGCCTCCCACTAACTGCGACGTCAATGACTTTCCGGCAATCGAGGTGTGTACGTGAATGTCAGCTCACCTCGGCTGCACGGTCGCAAAGGTGAATAACTTGGCCCGGAATTAAGATTGGCCTTATAAATGGATAGGGTCCCAGAGAGGAATGAGATCAGTCTGAGACACTGCTTCAGGAAAAGGCTTTTTTTTAATTTATTATAATTCATCCCTCCCTTACCTTACCCACGTACAATGGAGTCCAACGAAAGAGCCAAGGTCAGTGTAACGTAGTTTTGACCCCTTATAGGTTTGAGGGAGGTGTAGAGAGCTGAACGATGCCGGGAAAATCTGTACCTTGACCTAATGCTAAGCAGTAGTAGCCACTTGATGCACACAGGCCAATGTGTACCACGTGTCTGGGATAGGTCCGAGCCAAAGAGATCTTTTGGAACCCATTGCTCTTTCAGTTTCCATCACAGATCCCATACCCCTCCAGCAAACGCTGTATCACACGACAAACGTGACGGGGCTAAACACACACACACACACACACACACACACACACACACACACACACACACACACACACACACACACACACACAGGGAAAGGAAGAACGGGGAAAGCGAGCTTTGACAGGGAGTTGAAGATGGGGAAACAAACAGACTCCGGGAAACCAACTAAGACAAAAGGAACAGTAGAAGACGGGTCACTCTTTCTATGGACCCCTCACTCTTGGACCTGCCAAACACGGGAGACCGCAGCTGGGAAACGTATCCTGTTACGTCTCACAGCCAGCACTGTGGCTGCTGTATAGGCCTGGGAGTGCCGATGCTCCCGCCAGCATAGTCTGTGGGATCACCGAGCGACGCGAGCCATGCCACAAGGTTGTAACCCTCCGGAAGGACCGTGGCAAATGGTGCACAAAACAGCACGTGACAGTACAACACAACACAGTGCATGACAGTGCAACACAGAAACAACACAGTGCAGTGCATTACGAATACAACACAGTGCATTGCATTCCAGATACAACACAGTGCGGTGCATTACATATCAAAACAGTGCAGTGCATTCCAATACAACACAGTGCAGTGCATTACACATACAACACAGTGCAGTGCATTACAATGCAACACAGTGCAGTGCATTACACATTAACACGGTGCATTCCAAATACAACACAGTGCAGTGCATTACGAAACAACACAGTGCAGTGCATTACACATACAACACAGTGCAGTGCATACAATCAACACAGTGCGTGCATTACAAACAACAGTGCAGTGCATTACGAATACAACACAGTGCAGTACATTACACATAAACACAATGCAGTGCATTACAAATACAACACAGGCAGTGCATTACACATACAACACAGGCAATGCATTACAATACAACACAGTGCAATGCATTACACATACAACACAATGCAGTGCATTACACATACAACACAGTGCAGTGCATTACAACATACAACACAGTGCAGTGCATTACACATACAACACAATGCAGTGCATTACACATACAACACAGTGCAGTGCATTACACATACAACACAGTGCAGTGCATTACAATACAACACAGTGCAGTGCATAACACATACAACACAGTGCAGTGCATGACACATAAACACAGTGCAGTGCATTACAAATACAACACAGTGCAGTGCAGCTGCAAACAATGCAATACAATGCAAACCAGTGCAATACAATGCAATAGAGTTCTGTTCTGAGGAGGGTTGTTTCAAAATCGGTGTTTTTCCCTCATCGGTTTCAGTGATCGACTTTCCAGACTACGAAATATCAGGAATCAAGTGTCCAGGTAAGATGACTAGAAATATGTTTGAATACGCACTCTTTGTCCCAGCTCTCTGTCTGTCTGCCTGTGTCGTCTGTCTGTCTGTCTGTCTGTCTGTCTGTCTGTCTGTCTCTCTCTCTCTCTCTCTCTCTCTCTCCTCTCTCTCTCTCTCTTCTCTCTCTTAAAACCACACTTCATCATAGCTTCGTGTGCATCATCGCATTTGTAACTTGTGAAGTCTCTTTGTAGCTTCTGACACCTGTTTTTTTTTT
>JAMYXO010002518.1:12500-15000 GCA_033310375.1 Conus canariensis | reverse complement strand
ATCTGTTCACCCATTCACTCACCCTTCCCTCTCCCCCTTTTTCGCTACACACATACACCTCCCTCCTTTTCTCCTTACCCTCCTCCTCGCCCCCTGTTCCCCCTCCCTCCCCATCCCCCTCCCTTACCCCCTTCCAGTCTCTCCAAAGTGTAGACCCTGTCAACCAAAACGTTGCGTGCGGTCTTGCCTTGCACTTTTAGGTTTTACAGTTCGTTGCCCACACCAGTGACCCCTGGGCCCCCCGCTGAGTCCAATTACTGGACAGTCAGTCAGCTGGCTCGGCGATGCTAGTTGTTGGCCGATAACCATCTGCTGTCGCCAGTCAACACTGGCCAGAGCAAGCAAATTGCTAGCAAACTCACTGGCGCGTACCGGCAGCGGCCAAATCAATCACTCCCCTCCACCGTTAGTTTCGAAGCGAAGCGACTGAAGGGGGAAATTAAAGCACTTTTTTTTTTTTTTTTTTTTTTTTTTGGGTTAAAAGGAACGATATCATTTCCGCAGAAAATACAGATAAACAGATTACAGGACAAAACACGAGGCATTTCGACCTCTTGGGTCTTCTTCAGGCAAAAAACACACCACGTTTCGGACAATGAAAACAGAGAACGAGCAACCACTTACCTTCTCTCACCGTTAGTTCTTATGTGGAGCCCTTCTCTGCGTGGACAGTGGGGGGAATGGGGGGAGGGGGGTTGTCGTTGACGTCGTTAAAGGCCGGCCTACACGTAGCCAGGCTCCGCAAATGTAGGTATGTCACGGCAACATTGATCCCAGTGAGGGTGAAATGTTTCTTAAGTCAGGCAGCGTTCCACATTACCGAACACATGAGCTGAAATTTGGTCTACAGACACACAGTTGGGAGACTAAAATCTTCGGACGTAACTGCAGCATTCCTCGAGCCGCTTTCTGATCGACGTTCAAGTCTCATACACCCACACACTTTTGCACGTCAACTACGCAGACGCGCATGCTTAAAAAACAAAACAAAACAAAACAAAAAACCGGGACTTTCCCGATGTAACATTTATCTTCTGCTGAGCCAGCCCGGTAAGTATTGCCAAAGAAGTAGAGGACGGGGAATAGTATCTTCGCCTTCAGCGGGCTGGAGTTCCATCACGCACACTGAAGGCACTCACCACTTCCTGTTGATCTGACTGGCTCTCAGTCTGCCTTCTGTTCACCACACTTCACACCTGACGGTGTCCAGCTTTCCAGTCTGAGCCACACACACACACACAATGGATTGCGAGCGGGCGAAGGCTACATGCAGGGAGTGGGCCGACCCCGCTGAACAGCGGACTGGAAGAAGCGGGCATAACAGGTTACTTGAGAGGGCAGCGCACCCAACTGAACAATTCTTTCATGCGGGACTGGTTAGTTACCTGTACCACGGTGAAAGGGGACTCCGACAAAGTGCGAGCCAGGCGAAATACCGATTCAATCCCTCTTTAGGATTAGCAGGTTTACAGCTTATACCTTCAGATGGCTGACTGACCCGAACGGCCGAAGTAAAACACATCTGGACTGACCAATAAAAAAAACATCACTTAATGGACCTCCTTAATCTTCTCACAGGGCTGGAGGTCAGAGAGGAGATCCCTCCTTTACGATCTCCGTCCCCACTCTAACCCTCCGACCCCTCTCCCGACCCCTGACCTTCGCCCGTCCATGCACCAGAAATAGTAAAGTCATCTGATTGGTGCATGAAACGACAGGAATTCTCACTCTATTGATGTACGTTATCATACATGTTGAACCACACGATTCGCCACAAATTGTCAACTTTCCTATAATTGGTACTGAGTAAGCAATAGAGTTAGTCGCCTGTTCATTCTTCAGTTTGGTGGTTGTATTTATCGTCTCTTCATCACAAAAGATACTAGACGATAAACGAAGTAAAAACACTTCTCCTCAATAAATTCTCACATTTATACACAGAACTTAACATACTGACCCTAGCACTCGAATTTTGGAATCTTCATAATAACCTGGCGACTTCAGATTGAGCAACGACAGTTGTAATAGCAGTAATGCATGAATCATGTAAAATACAGGTTTCATTTTGGATATGTTTCAGCATTGATACCATTCTCTTTGTAAAGTTCTGTCAGCACAGGACAATCCAAATATAGATGATGAAATGGAATAGAGCTCTTACTCAGAGAAAGCTTGGTGTTCCATACGTTCAATGTTAACTTTGTCACTGGTCATTTGTCTCTGCGTAGTTGCTGCTGAAAATAAAGCAGTGAAAATGTGCTGAGGGTTCGTATCGAACAAACCTGTTTCCGTGAATGAATAGAACTTGGTGAGGGACAAAAAAAACTGCCCAAAGCAGGAGAATAACCCTTTTCCGACTGTTCGGGGCATGTGATTACTTTTGTCGGGCATGTGATGAAAGCTGTCACATGCCCGTCAGACAAGAGCGATATTTCTCTATCATCCGTGCGGAGAAATAAATCCTCAACGTAATTTTACCGATAATGAATAATCTTTGTGA
>JAMYXO010002517.1:0-23447 GCA_033310375.1 Conus canariensis | reverse complement strand
GGTGGGGGGGGGTGGGGGGGGGGGGGGGGGGTTTTTTTTTTTTTGGGGGGTTTGTGGGGGGGGGGGGGGTTTTTGGTGGGGGGGGGGGTGGGGTGGGTTTTGGGTAGTTTGTGTTTCGGGTGGTGGGGTATTGGTGGGGTGTGGTTGTGTGGGTTGGTTGGATTTTGTTTCGGCGGGTGGGTGTGGGGGATGGTGTGGATGTTTGTTGTGTTGTGGTGGGAGGGGATGGTTGTGGGGGGCGCGGTTTGGGGGGTTTTGGTGTTCTGGGTGTTGGTTATTGTGTGGTGTTGTGTGTGTGGGGTGTTTTTGGATTGTTGTTTGTGTTTGGGTTGGTGGGGTGGGGTTGGAGGGTTGTAGTTGAGGCTGGGACTCTGGGTGTTGGTGGTGTGGTTGTTTGAGCGTGGGGGGTTTGTGGTTGAGGTGTTGGGAGTAGGGTTGTGTGGGGAGTGGTGGGTGGATGTGTTTTTTTGGGGGTGTTGGTGGTGTTGGGGGTGTTGGGCTTGGTGTGGTTGTGAGGATGGGTGGGGTGCTGGTGTGAGGGGGTGGTTGGGTTTGGGGGTGATTGGGTGGGGGGTGGGTGTGTGGTGTGTATGGTGTCGGTTTGTGGATAGTTTGGTTGGAATCTCCGGTTTTTGATATGATGGGTTGTTGGGTGTCCCCCCCCCCCCCCCCCCCCCCTGGGCATGTGCTCGTTGGTATGTGGTAAGAGACATTTGGCGGCTGAGGTGCCTTGAGAGGCTTGGCCTTTGGGCCGACAGGAACAGGCTGGTGGCTCGGGGGTGTACGCTTCTTCACAGGTCATATTTCTTCGGTGTGGTACTGTAAGGGTTGGGCGGAAGAGACAGAGATATGAGCTCGGGGTTCGGTGTTCGCTCCATTTGGTGGTGTTCGTTGGGGGGGGGGGTTTGGTCTGGTGTGTTCGCTGTGGGGATGCAGTCTATATAGTGTGTGAGGGTGGATGGTGGCACGGGTTTTGGCACCAATGCGTGTGAAGAAGACCCACCCAGTGTGTTACCGCGCGACCCCCCTCATTCCCACATACCTAGTCACACACGACTGGCTATATGTGGAGAAGAGAGTTATCAGTCTGCGTGGTGGTCTGTGTGTGGGTTGTGTGTTTGGGGGGGTTTGATGTGCTTGTGGTGGTTGGGGCGGGGGTTGTAGTTCTGTGGTGTGGTTTGGGGTAGTAGTTTTTTCTTTGCTAGGTGTGGGTGTGGAGGTGTTTGGGAGTGGGTGGTGTGGAGATTATAATTGGTATGGGTGATGTGGGTTGTGGTGCGTTTGGTTGTGGATGTCGTTTGAGGTTTTTGTTGAGAGTGTGTGGTTTAGGTGTTTTGGTGTCTTGTGGGGTTTTGGGGGGGTTATGGAGGAGAGAGTGTTGGGTTTTGTGGTTGGAGGGTGGGTGTAGTGTTTTGGGTGGTGGTGGTGGTCTGCGGTGCTGCGGTTGCTCATTGAAGATTCCTGAAGTGGTGAGATGCCTCTGCGTTGGTTGATGTGTGTGGAGAGAGGTCTTGGGTAGTTGCGGGGGGGGTTTTTTCTATGGGTGGCAGGCGCTCTGGATCCATGTTCATGTAGTCCTTAGAGAGAAGTTTGCATTAAGTGATCGCTGTAGAGGTTCGATCCCCCCCCCACCCCCCCCCCCCCCCCCCCCCCCCCCACCCCTCTCTACATCATACGAGGGCTAGTGTTCCAGATGATCTAACGTGCGGGGTGGCTAACATTCGGCGGCAGTCTATAGCCCTGCCGTGCACACCATGGTTTGGTACGTTTGTCTCGGTTTGGGTTTTGGGTGTCGGGGGCTCTCGGAAGATGATTAGTGTGGTTGCAGACAATTTGGTCTTGGGCTGGGGGATTTAGCTCAGACCTCTCACAAAGTTCGGCTACTGGTGTTTGTTTCACCACCCCCCCCCCCCCCCCCCCCCCCCCCCCCCCCCCCCCCCCCCCCCCCCCCCCCCCCCCTCGCCTTGTAGGAGCCGGCTTACCAACCACGTGTTGGTTTAGGTGTGTGTGTCCCCCCCCGGGATCCTGACACTTCACTCTTTTTATTATAAATGTTTTCTGGCTACTGGCTCTTTTCCCGATGTTTTAAATTGCTCGGTAGTTCCTTTCTAAAGAAAAGCTTTTGTCCTGATGAACTTTTAAAAATTTGCTGTTTCCCCTTCCCCTTTTTTCTCCAAAAATCTGGAAAAAAAGATGTCTTTGTTGGGAACGAACGGTCTGTCCCAGCACAAACTGTATGAAAAACCAGTCTGCTTACGACAGAAACACAGACCGAAAAAAAAACGTTTTTTTGTGTGACTGACAGTCTCTTCCCCGGGCCCCTGCAACAAAATGCAAACGCTTCTGACTTTGCTAGATCTCACAGTGCCGCATTTCACTCTATCGACACAGTTTCTTTTTAAAAAAACTGTCGGGTCTTTCGGTTCCCATGACCTGCTTAGAATTGTTTCGGTCATTTCCTGACTGGCAAAAACACAGTCTGTGTTGTTTGGGGCAGTCTCCTCTCCCTTTCCCCTGGACTTTGGTGTGCCCAAGCTCCCCTTTTGGGCCCCTTCTCTTCTTTCTCTTTTATTCACCTCTTTTTATGGTCATTTTAGAACACGGATTCCCCCATCATGAAAATTTGCCCGTGACACCCAGCTGCATACGCGTGAACCTGCCTCATTCCAACTTTTTGGGTTTGGAATTTGAACGGTGTTTCCAATCTGGTAAATCATGGAGGGTTAAAAAATAGCTTAAGCTAAATGATGAAAAACTGAGGCTTGTTTGGCCCGCACCTCGTTCTGTTTTGGATCGCAATTTGAAAAAATCTATTCAAGCTGGAAAACCAACAAAATTCCCTTTGAAGCAGTGTGAGGGATCTGGGTTTTCCATTGATTTGTACGCCCGTCCATGATGTCCAGATCGGGTCACCTTGTGTCGTTCGCAGCCTATTTGGCTTGAGAAAAAATCGCGTCATTCGCCCCATATCTAAAACAAAAAAGGGAAATGCCCAATTTTATCGGGCCCCCCTTTTCCTCATGCCCAAAAATCGGTTAAACTGTAACGCATTCTGCGGTCTTCCCGTGCCCGATATAAACGACTTCAACGTTAAAACAAAAAAAACCTGCCAGACTTGTTTTCAAAAGTCCAAAAAAACCCCACTACACCTCGGTTAGTTAGACTACATTGGCTTCCCTTTTCTTTGCGGGGCATTCAGTAAAACTCGCACACTTGCCTTCCGACACCTTTGAGGGAACATTGCCTGCTTATTTTCCCCCAACACATTGTCACTTATCAACCCTCTCGCATTTCTCCGCTTTAGCGTGAAAAAACTTCTAAAGGGGTTTCCCGAAATAAAAGGGAAAACCCTTTTGGGAACGTTCTTCAGTTATCAGCCCCCCTTGTCTGGAACCCCCCCCCTCCCCGGCTCCGCTCTTCCACGACTCTCTCGCTTTCCCAAATCTGGTTTTCAAAACGCTTCCTTCAGAAGTCCTTTTGTCTTTCTACATAAGCGAGGGGTTAATGCGCGTTTCCCATCCCATTCTTTTTTTCCTTTTGCCTCTTGTAGGTGCACGGCGTTTCCCCGGGGTGTTGTGCTTTTTGTACTTTTGGTGTGTTTGGTGTGCGTTTCGCGCGGGGGGTTTTTCTGTTGCTTCGTGTGAGTTTGCCCTTTTTTTGGGGGTGTGTGTGTGTGTGTGTGTGGTGTGTGTGTTGTGTGTGTGTGTTGTGTGTGTTTTGTCTGTCTGTCTGTCTGGTCTGTTATTGGTTTTTTGGTGGGTGCTCCCTCTGCTGTTTTATATTGTACCCACGTGCAGTGTTCCAGAAATTTGGAGGCGGGGGGGGGGGGGAAAAGAAGGGGGGCGGGGTTCTTTTTTCTATTCCCAAATTCTTGTGAGCGTTGTTATTTTAATGTCATGTGTGGGGGGGTGGCGCGTGTGGGGGGGGGGTGGTGGGGAGCCCTAGAGTCGGGAGAGTCCAAAAAGTGAAAAGAAAAATATCCTATGGGGCGCGCCATAAATCCCCCACAAGGGGGGGAATTTCCGATAAAAAAATTAAAAAATATAAAATATCTCAATCCTGTGAAATGTAAATTAAAATTAAAAGAAACATACAATAATATTCCAACAAACAAAAAAATTCCCAAAAAACCAATAAAATATATATACTTGAATGCCCATTGGGGTTTAAAATGGGGCAAGTATAGACAACTATTTCATCCATGCAAAAATGCCCGCAGTCACAATACATGCCTCACGCACGGGGCCATGGTACGCACGCGGGCGAGAGGCGGCCCCGCAAAACCCCACACAAAAAACACACACCAAAACCCCACCCCACACACACAACCCCACACACACACACAAAACCCCACAACACACAAATTTGGAAAAAAACAGCAAGCTTTTTTCTCAGTTCCCATAATTTCATAGCGCAAAACAATATTATAGCGTTTGGAAAAAAAACACTAAAAATAATATTCTTAACTAGTTAGTTTTGATGAATTGAGTGAATCAGATGTTTGCAAGTGAATAAGATCTTACTGAGATATAATTTAAAATATTGCCAGGGGCAAAAAACTGGTTCATCAACGGGGCACGGGGAAAAATGGGACCAAGTCAGTGAAGAAAACCCCCGGTGGATGCTTTAACCACAAAACAGGGGAGGGTTGTTGATTTTTTTGTCGTTCTTCTCTCTGTTGTACACTTTTCCGTGTAGGTGTCCCTTCTTTATAGTTTAAGTGTACTGTGTGGTGTATGTCCCCCGGGTGTGAGCGGGTTCCCGGTGTGTCCCTGGGTTGTGGGTGTTCCCCGGTGTGTTCCCTGGGGGGGGGTGCCCCTTCCTTGGTGTCTTCTGGACTTGGTCGCCCTTCCTGGTGTGTCCCATGGGCTGTGGGGCCCGTTCCCTTTGGGGTTTTGCCCTGGGCTTTTGGGGGCCCCTTCCTGGTGTGTCCTCTGGGGGTGTGGGCCCGTTTTCCCGGTGTGTCCCCCCGGGCGTGGGCCGTTCCTGGTGTGTCCCCCGGGCTGTGCAACCCCCTTTGTGGGGGTGTCCTCTGGGCTTTTTGCCTTTCTGGTTTTCCACAGGGCTGTGCTCATATCCTGGTTGTCCCCTGGTCGGGGGCCCACTTCCTGGGGGGGGACTTACAGGGCTGTGGGGGCCCGGGTTTCCTGGGTTTTTCCTTTGGGCTCGGTGGGTATTTTCTGGTGTTCACCCCGGGCTGTGGTCCCTTTCCCTAGTGTACCCCAAGGGCTGGGGGGTCCCTTTCCCGGGTGTTTCCACAGGGCTGTGGTCCCTTTCCAAAGTGGGGTCCCGGGCTTTTTGGTCCCGGGTGCGGGCTGGGTATTGGGGAGTCGTCCCGGTGCGCGTTTGGTGGGTCATTGTGGTCTTTCGTGCAAAACCCGGGTGGGGTTTTTTTTTGGGTTAAACGTTGGGTGGCCTCATGGCGAGGGGTTTGTGCCCCGTTTCCCGTGTGTCCACGGGCTGTGGTCCTTTCCCGAGCCCAAAACGCGCGTGGTGGACCGGTGGGCCTTCCGGGTCGCCCGGGGCTGCCGTTCGGTGGGCCCCCGGGTGGGTTTTGGGTCCTCCGGCGCGTCTGGTGGGGCGGGGTGGTCCCTTTTCGGTGCTAAGCGTGGAAATTCTGGGGTGCTGGTGTCCTTCATTGCAAAATTGCCTCGGCCCCCCGGGCTGTTAGGCCCCGTGTACCTTAGGGTTTGGTTTTCCCACCGGGCTGTGGTCCCTTTCGAGGGCCCCCCCGGGCTGTGCCCCTTTTTCCTGGGTGTCCACCGGGCTGTGGTCCCTTTCGAGTCCCGCCCCCCGGGCTGTGGCCCCGTTCCTGGTGTGTCCACCGGGCTGTGGTCCCTTTCCGGTGCGCCCCCGGGCTGTGGCCCCGTTCCTGGGTGTCCCCCGGGGCTGTGGTCCTTCGAGTGCATCCCCCCCGGGTTTGGGGCCCCGTTTCTGGGTTGTCCACCGGGCCTGGGCCCCTTTTCCCGAGTGCATCAACCCGGTTTGGGCCCCCCGTTCCTGGTGTGCTCACCGGGCTTGGTCCTTTCCGAGTGCCCCACCGGGCTGTGGCCCCGTTCCTGGTTGTAAGGGGCACATGTGGCCCCTTTCCGAGTGCCCACCGGCTGTGGCCCGTTCCTGGTGTGCACCGGGTTTTGTGGCCCCCTTCCGGGCTCCCCGGGCTGTGGCCCGTTCTGGTGTGCCCACGGGTGTGGTCCCTTTCCGATTTGCGCCCACGGGGGGGGGGCCCCGGGTTCCTGGTGGTGCAACGGGTTTGTGGTCCCCCTTTCCGAGTGCGCCCACAGGGCTGGGGGCCCTTTCCCCTGGTGTGTCCCCCGGGGGTTGTGGTCCCTTTCCGAGTGCACCCGGGTTTTTTGCCCCCGTTCTGGTGTGTCCACGGGCTGTGGCCCCCTTTTCCGAGGGGGATCCCCCGGGCTGGGGCCCCGGGGTCTTGTGTGTCCACCGGGCTGTGGTCCCTTCCGAGTGCCCCCAAAACCGGGTTTGTGGCCCCCGTTCCTGGTGTGTCCCCCGGGGGCTTGGGTCCCCTTTCCCGGGGGGCACCCCCCCCGGGCTGTGGCCCCTTCCCTGGTGTGTCCACCGGGCTGTGTCTGTGCGTCCCTTCTCCTCGAGGTGCGCCTCCCACGGGCTGTGGCCCCGTTCATGGTGTGTCCCCCGGCTGTGGTCCCTTTCCGAGTGCGCCCACCGGGCTGTGGCACCGTTCCGGGTGTTTTGCACGGGCTGTGTCCCTTTCCCGATTTCGCCCCCGGGCTGTGGCCCCTTTCCCTGGTGTGTCCACGGCTGTGGCCCCTTTTTTCCGGGGCCCCCATCCACCGGTGTGGCCCCGTTCCTGGTGTTTTCCCCCCGGTTTGTGGTCCCTTTTTTCCGGTGCGCCACCGGGCTGTGGCCCCGTTCTGGTTGTGTCAACCGGCTGTGCCCTTTCCGGGGTGCGCCCCCGGGCTGTCCCCCCTTTCCCGAGTGTGTCCACGGCTTTGGTCCCCTTTCCCGGTGCGCCCCGGGCTGGGTCCCTTTCCTTGGTGGGTCCCAGGGCTTGGCCCCTTTTTCCGAGTGAAAGTATGTCTTCTTTTTCTGGGAAATTTAGTCCCAACCCCCTTTCTTTCCAGGGTTTTTCTGTCCTAAAATTTAAGGTCTTTTTTCTGGGTTTTGTGGTTTTTTCTTTTAGCAGGCTTTAGTGTTTTGTTCCCTTCCCGGGTCCCCCTGCCTTCTTTCCCTGGGCTTAGGCCCAAAAAACCCAAACCCCAGTTTCTTGGTTTCCTTCTTTATTCCACAGTGTTTAGTCTTTCTTCGTTTTAAGATTCAGGGCCCTCTTCCCTTTTTCCCCCCCACAACCAAACCCCCCCCATTTCACCCGACCAAAAAACACCCCGCACCCCACCACACCTCACCCCACCTTTACACACCACAACATCACTACCACACTTCCAAAATTTCATTTAAAATCACGACACACAACACAAACAAAAAAACAACATAAAACCCACAATTTAAAACACACCACACCACAACAAAAATGCACAACACATAAGCACCACAAAAACCCTGGGCCCCACCCACTCACAGCACACAAAACCCCACACCCACTTCCCCAAACCCCCAAAACACCACCTTTTTTCCCTAAACGCCACCCCATCCCACACACCAAAAAACATGACATTAAAACCACACAACCCCATAAAGGGGTCGGAATAGCCCCAGCCGTAGAGCGCCGGATCATCTTGGTGATCCTGGGGTGGTTAAAATCTCCGCCGGGCCGTTTCGGTACAGGGGGATTTTTCACTCGGAGTCGGCATTGGTTCTGACTGCATTTCTCTTACAGTCTTTTGAATGAGATTAAACCGAGATTCACAAGAGTGGGGACTCTGGTATTTTACACTAAGGCCTGTTTGGCCGTGTGTGTTGCGGTCTGAACTGAAATATGCGTGTCCAACGTTCAGACCTAGGGTGTTTTATTGTCCAGCACTTCACCTTGGTGCTTGTACCGAGGTCTGTGGGAAGTCTTGAAGAGGCTCTCTGGCAGTGGTCGCTTCCATTTGATGCGTGAAGAGTGTGGTTTTCATTTTGTCATTGCCACGTTTTGCGCAGATCTGCACATTCTGTTGCCTCACAGTCTGTCATGGATCGGTGGGGATCTTCTGCAAGCAGGAACCACAGTGTACGGTGCCTTCTTTGACTACATCTCTCTATGGGATACAGCAGAAGGCGTTCAGAAACTTCGACTCCCAGGTGGTTTGTCACCTTGGATGGTGGGTTGTTAGGACAGGGAGTCTGGTGCAGAATGGTGGCTTTGGCTAGGTTTAGTAGCTTTGGGGGTGGGGGAGGTAGAGGTTAGAGGGAGGCCCGTTCCAGCGCATCATTTAGTTCCTGGCAAGACTGAAGATGTGCAGGATGCTGCGATGTTGAACTTCTGCGTGGATAAGAAACTTTGGCGCCGCGTAGTCGGAGACATATACAGAGAAATATCTCTGGCGGAGTATTTAGATAAAACGGTCTGAATGGATCGGAATGGCCTTACCATGAGATCCATTTTGCGGTGGCATCAGCTTGACATGACAGGCTCCAGCGCGTGGGAGCTATCAGGGTGTGGGGACCCTGGAGGTGTCAGAGCTGTAGTTCATAGAGCAGAGTGCCACTGGCCTTCCTGTGTGACACATGGCTGCTCTGGTTTCTGTGACAGTTGTCTGCGGACCAAAGGTACAGAACAGTAGTACCAGACGAGATGCTTCAGGAAAGGCATGCATTTCCTGCAGTGTCTCTTGGGATCCCCTGGTACTGTCTGAGTACCCCTTGTTTTGTAGAGAACCTGTCATGGCGGTCATATCAGCATGGAGTTCACACTGGACTTCCCGTGGAACTGGCTTCAGTATAGGCCTTAACGTTGCTCGTGGTTCCTCTCGAGGATGTCTAAATTTCGCCCCTGATTCGTGGCCGATTCGCGATTCGTGTTACAAATCGGGTCTCTCTTCCACACGGATCTTTCAACAACGCCACTGCATGCCTTTAGTTCGGTTAGTGACTGGATGTTGTGCTGGATTAGTTGAATAAGTGGGGAGCAGAGGAAGGGGCAGGGGGTACTAAAGAAACCTGGCTAGAGAAATACGTACATATAGATGTATATGTACATATTTGTCTCTGGTGTAACCAATGCCATTCATTCTGCGCATGATTCCCTATTCTGGTGATTCATCAGTCAGGGTGATGGTTCCCGGGAATCAGAGTTGCTGGCTGCCTTCTGTTGTGTTCCATAGATGGATGCAGTTGAAGGAGTTGCTGTGCATCCAGGGACCAGTGTGCAGGGGATGTTTATCTTTTCATGACATGATTGTGAGGCAAGAGTATTGGAGGTATCCGTGGATCGGTCATAGGCCAGCTGGGGGTCAGATTGTTCATGTGTCTGGGAAAGGTGGTTATTTGAACTTCTTCTTCTTCTTCCTCGTTCGCTTTCCATTAGATGAGCAGCCCGGTGTCCTCGATGAAGGCTGCCGTCCACCGCAGCTCCTCCAGGGTGCCGTACAACTTGGCTTCCACTGCTGTCGGTGTTGGCCGGTACTTCTTTCTGGATGCTGCATGCGTCATACGGTCTTGAAGGATGTGGTCGGTTGTCATTGGTCCCTCACCACAAGGGCACTCTCCACTCTGTCCAATGCCAAATTTTGTGTGCATGTGGTGGAGCAGGCGATTGTGTCCAGTCCTCAGGCGGAAGATCTTGACCTGTTCCCGTCGTCCCTGCAAATGGTATTTGTCTTCTGGGGTTGTGTTTGGGGTGCTGGAGGCGCCACTTTATTCCTTGCTGTGCCTTGATGATTGTCTTGATTTCATCGTATGACACCAGGTTGTTGGCCTGCTCCTTCTGTGCACCGTCTTTTGCCAGAATATCCGCTTTTTCGTTGCCTCTGATACCATAGTGTGCTGGTAACCATTGTATCACCACTTTCTCCACTCTGGAACTCAGGGCAATAAGGGCTGAAGTAAGATGGTTCTGTTCTTTGCAGCGGGAGTTCTTGAGGGCTTGGAGCACGGAGAGAGCGTCTGAGAACACCACCACCTGCCCTGTTGTTCTTATAGAGTTCTGCGAGAATGTTGTGGCTGCCTCACAGAGAGCTTCTCGCTCAGCTCGGAAGTTGGTGGAGTATTTTCCTGTTGGGATTGCAATTTCTTCATATCCGTCTTTGTATCGGAGGAAGATTCCAGCTCCACCATCCCTCGTTGCTTGTGTGGCGGAGCCATCTGTAAAGACATGGGTCCAGTCTTCCTGGGGGTACTGGTTGCAGATGTACTCCATGGTCAGGGCTTTCCTTTGGGTGTCTGACTGTGTTCCTCTCTTCTCCACTCCGGGAATGCTGGTGACGACTGTTGGGAACACCTACCTCTTCCAAGATGGGTGGGTGACATTTGCCGCGATAGGCTTTGTTTCGTGTTCCATCAAGACTGGGATTTGACTTTGAAGGCGTCTTGACTGGTGGATGAAGCTGCCTCTTTTCAGCCGACTCTTGGTGGGTCTGCTCATTCTGTCGTTCATTGGATGGTTTTCAAGGCGTTTGAATTTTGCTGCCTGTATAAGGATCTTTGTGTCCCTTCTGTCCTCCAATGACTGTAGCACAGTGGTCTCCTCCATCTTCAGAATTGGGGTGGATCTCATGGCGCCAGTTATGACACGCTGAGCTTGGTTCTGTATCTGTTATTTGAACAAGAAGTGTTTTACTGCTCTTGTTCTCCTCCTAGATTCCCAGGCCAGCCCAGTTGAAACTGGCTCAGTCTAGGTGGCCAAGGCAAGGCTGACCCTTCCCGACCCTACCTTACCCTACCCAATGGCCAGGGCCCAGGCCTAGGCCAGCTTAGGCCCGGGCCCGCCTTGGCCAATCTGGCCCAGGCTAGGTGGTCCAGGCCAGATTGACCCTCCCCAACCCTCACTGACCTTTCCTGACCCTACCCTATCCCAGGCCAAACTGGCCCAGGCCACCACCACTCTACCACGACACCACACCACCACCACACCACACCACACCACCACCACTACCACCACCATACCACTACAACCACACCACAACCCCACCACCACAACCACACCACAACCCCACCACCACCACACCACACCACCACCACACCACACCACACCAGCACCACTACCCCCACCACACCAATACCACACCCACCACCATACCACTACAACCACACCACAACCCCGCCACCATACCACTACAACCACACCACAACCCCACCACCACCTCACCACACCACCACCACTACCACCACCATACCACTACAACCACACCACCACAACCACACCACAAACCCACCACCACCACACCACAACACCACCACCACATCACCACACCACACACCACCAAACCACCACACCACCACCACCACCACTAACACAACCACCACAACACCATAAACACGACTATTACACCACACCACCACCATACCACCACCACACCACCACCACCACCACCACAAACACAATCAGCAAACCACCATAAACACGACCACCACACCACTACAACACCACCCCCAGCACAATCACCACAGCACTATCAACACCACCACCACACCACTAACACTACCACTTCCCACTACCATTACCACCAACCCTCCACCACCATACCACTAACACAACAATCACAACTCCACCACCACACCAACAACGCCTCCCTCTCCCCCCTCCATCCCCCCCCCCTCCCCCGCCCCCGCCCTCCCTAGGAATCATCGCCTTCTCTCGCTTGGTTGGGTGTTTCCTTCATCGCCAGGGTTCCATGTAGTATAGTTTTTCTTTCGAAGAACGTTTTTCACAGGGGGTAGAATTTCATAAAGGTTAGGGTCCTCTTCTTTCACAGAGCTAGTGTTCTTTTCTTTCATAGGGGCTTGTGTTCTCTTCTTTCAAAGGGGCTAGTGTTGTGTCCTGTCATGGGGGTTAGCGTCCTCTTTTTTCACAAGGACTAGTGTTCTCTCCTGTTAAAGGTTTTTGCTTCCTCTTCTTTCACAGAGGCTAGTGTTCTCTTGTTCTCTCCTTTTACAGGGGTTAGCGTCCTCTTCTGTCACAGGAGCTAGTGTTCTCTCCTCTTCTTTGGGCTAGTGTTCATTCCTTTCATAGGGGTTGGAGACTTCTTTCACAGGAGCTAGTGTTCTCTCCTTTCATAGGGGTTAGCGTCCTCTTCTTTCACAGGGGCTAGTGTTATCTCCTTTCATATGGGCTAGAGTCCTCTTTTTTTCACATGGGCTCGGGTTTTGTCCTTTCATAGATTCAGTGTACTTTTCATTCTTGGTGTGTAGTGTCCCCTTCTTTAAGTTTATGCTCTTCTTTTCATATGGATGTTATATCCAATCTTGCTTTTTAATGGCCCTTTGTGTTATGTTCTTTCATATGGACTGTTGTCTTTTATTGATGTTTTTGTCATCTTCTTTTCCATGGTCTGTTGTCCTTTCACAGGTAGAATGCCTTTCTTGCATAGAGTTTAGTGTCCTCTTTACAAAGGGCCTAGTGTCTTTTTTGTGATGACTTAGTGTGTCTCTTTCTATCGCATTCAGTGTCCTTTTGTCCTCTGTATTGTTCTTAGCTCTAGGGTTTAGTATTACCTTTTCACAGAGTTCTACGTGTTTCTCTTATATAGGGTTCGCTGTACTTTCATGGCTTTTGTTTCCTCTTTCGCACAATTCAGTGCCTTTGAGATTATATGATTGGAAGTATTCTTTCACAGAGTTTAACATATTTTCTTTCTTACAGAATTACGTCGTCGTACGTCGACTTCTCCTTTCCTAGGGTTTAATGCATCCTTTTCATAGGTGTTAATGTCTTCTTTCTTGATGTTTAGTTAGAATTTTCTTCGAAAGTATTTCAACACAGTTTTTTTGTGGCAGGACCAAACAGGAAGCAGTGCCAGTCTGCCAGACAACCATCAGGATCACAGACCAGAGAGAAGGTGCCCCACTACTTGTTAAAGTAGTTAATTCGAATGTCGTAATAGTAGCAGAACTGTTACATTTTCATTTTGTTCCCCAATTAAGTAGGTACTTGGAACATCAGTCATACTGTTTCGACAATAAAGATTGTTAAAAGGGTAACGGGTATTTATGACCATCATGGCATTGATCGTTGTCCTTTTTTGTTCTCAGGGGTGTGCATCCCTGCAGTAAAGCACTCAGATTTTTTTTGTCTTAATGGGTTTTTAGAAAGAATGTTTGGAATTTACCACAGATCCCAGCTCTCTCTAGACATTCTTTCGTTTGTGTGGTAGACGAAATTTCTTCGACAAAAATATTGTTTAACTGTCCATGTTTTAAAGCACGATATTCAGATTTCCGCAGAATAATAAAAACATTTTTTTTTATAAGAATGTTTAAAATATTGTTCACATTTCGATGTTAAACTCTGATGGCCCTTTTCTCATAACGTTTGGTTTCCCCTTCACATCTTCGCCTCTGGCGTGTGCCAAAGTTTTAAGAGTTGGTCAGGTCATGGGAAGTGTCAGTGGATAGACATAGTAGTGATCTGCTCCTAGAGGGATTTAAAAAAATGGACGTATTCTTTGTTTTCTCTTTTTTGTTTTGCTCGCTTGTGCTTTCTTTTTCCCAAACGGACTATGAACATGGACCAAATGGAATATCCATGTGTCTGTGGAAAGCGTTTCGCTACCACCCGTGGCATGAAGATCCACAGAACAAAGATGGGATGTGTGAAGACTCATCTGAATGAGCAGCAGCGCACTGCATCAGCAGATAAGACGTCGGAAGACCAAGGCCAGGATTTAAACCACAGTGCCAAGGACATCCACGCTGTTGGTTCGGATGAGGAATTTGCACAGGCCCTCGATGCCAGGCGCCTGAAACTCAACCTGCCACGAGCAAACGAAACTGAAGATTGGGAGAAACTGGATGCAAAAATCGTCCAAAGACTCGATGCACTGATAGGGAAAAGCACCCTGGAACACAAACTAGCCACATATGGGGACATTGTGTATGCCACATGTAGAGACGCCTATGGAGCAAAACTACCCAAAGAGAAAACACCTCCAAAGAAATCCAGACGCCAAGAAAAGATGGACAAGATCAGGGTCCAAAAGAAAAACCTCAAGATGCAAATGAAGACCGCACTGCCAGCTGAAAAACAAGGCTTGGAAAAACTGTGGAAAGACCTGAAAGAAAAACACAGTGCCCTCAGCAAAGCGGAATCTGCGAGGAAGAGGAAGAGCAAAAAGAAGAAGACACAAGAGCGCTTCTTCAGAGATCCCTTCCAGTTTGCCAGAACACTGTTTGAGCAGCCAAAATCTGGGACCCTAAGTGTGGACAAAGGAGTTCTTGAGCAGCATCTGAGGAAAACATACTCTGACCCACAGAGCAAAGCACCACTCGACATTCAAGGTCTGGTGTGGCCAACCAACCCTGAGGAACAGTGCAATGGCAAGCCTCCAACGTTGGCGGAAATCAAGAAGGTGGTCGACAAAGCCAGAGCCAAATCATCACCAGGGCCAAACGGAATACCTTACCAGCTTTACAAGAAATGTCCCAAGGTGCTGGAGTGGCTCCACAGGCTGCTGCGATCGGCTTGGAGAAACCAGAAGATCAGCGGCCAGTGGATGACGGCAGATGGTGTGTACATCCCCAAAGAGCAAAACTCAAGTGACATTAGCCAGTTCAGGCCAATATCACTACTGAACGTCGAAGGGAAAATCTTCTTCTCTGTCATGGCAGCAAGGCTGACCAAGTACCTGATGGAAAACAAGTACTTGGATGTGTCAGTCCAGAAAGGTGGCATCCCAGGCGTGGCTGGCTGTGTAGAACACGCCACAATGATCTGGGACGCAATCCAAAAAGCAAAAACAGAAAAGAGAGACCTGGACGTAGTGTGGCTTGATCTGGCAAACGCATATGGATCTGTACCCCATGAGATGATACAGTTGGCTCTTGAGATGTACCATGTGCCAAAGAACATCCGCGACATGCTCAAGAAGTACTTCAATGGCTTCTCAATGCGGTTCTCTACCAAGGAGTACACAACAGACTGGATCAACTTGGAAGTGGGTATTGCAATGGGCTGTGCAATTTCCCCAATACTGTTCGTGCTGGCAATGGAACTCATCTTGAAAGCAGCAACAAACAACGCGAGACAAACAGACCTTGGCGATGGATACAAGATGCCTCCTCTCAAGGCCTTCATGGATGACACTACAGTGATTTCATCCAGAGAAGACGAGACACGTCATGTGCTGGAGAGGCTGGACGACATAGTTGCCTCATCCAGAATGAAGTTCAAGCCAAAGAAATCACGGAGTCTCTCACTGAGGAAAGGAAAAGTGGCCGGATCTGTGGTCTTCAGTGTTGCCAACCAGGCCATTCCAACAGTCACAGAAGAACCAGTCAAGAGCCTTGGAAGATGGTATGATGATACGCTGAAAGACACACAAAGAGCAAAAGAAACCAAGCAGATGGCGGAGGAAGGCTTGGAGACCATTGACCAGTGTGGGCTCCCTGGCAAATACAAGGTCTGGTGTCTGCAGTTCATGCTGATACCAAAGCTGCTATGGCCTCTGATGATATAGGACATCTGCACCAGCATAGTGGAGGCAATGGAAGCCAAAATCAACAAGTTCACAAGGAAATGGCTTGGTGTCCCACCCTGTCTGACTGACATAGCGCTGTACTGTCGCCAAGCAAAGCTGAAACTACCCCTGAAATCCATCCTGGAGGAATACAAAGCAGGGAAGATCAGACTTCAAAGCATGCTGGAGGACTCAGGAGACAAGGTGGTAGAAGCAATCAAGCCCCAGCTGAAGACAGGCAGAAAATGGAAAGTTCAAGAGGCGATGGATTCTGCAAAAGAAAGTCTCAAGATCAGAGAAATAACAGGACACACACAGACCAACAGACAAGGACTGGGGGTGACCAAAACTGAATGGTGGTCAAAGGCCAAAGGAAAAGCCAAAAGAAACATGATGATTCAGGAGATGAGAAAAGAAGAAGACCAAAAAAGACTCCAAAAAGCAGTCCAGCAGAGCCAGCAAGGGCAATGGACAACGTGGGAGAATGCACTCCAAAGAAGTCTCACTTGGAATGACATTTGGCACATGGCCCCTCTCAGGATCAGCTTCATTCTCAGATCTGCATATGACCTTCTGCCCTCAAATGCAAACCTGGTGAAGTGGGGGAAAACAGACGATCCTGCATGCCCCCTCTGCCATGAAAAACAAACAGTGGAGCATGTCCTAAGCTCATGTAAAGTAGCCCTGGCTCAAGGAAGGTACACATGGAGGCACAACCAAGTGCTCAAAGAAATTGTACAAGTAGTCTGGGCTAGTACCAACACACAAAAGGGAAAATCAGGACTCCAAAAGCACCCGCAACATGCTTCACGGCAGGAGGCAGCAAATCATGGCCAAGAACAACAGTGCCACTCGAAACATGCAGGCAGAGTCTGCTGGACGGGGCAGATGACTGGGAGTGCACTGCAGACCTCCCAGAATGGAAGAGTCACCCAGAGATCATCAGCAAGAGTGGCATGAGACCAGACATAGTAGTCCACTCTACGTCAACCAAGCAGCTGATCATGATCGAGCTCACGGTGCCATATGAGAACAGAATGGAGGCAGCTCAAATCTACAAGACTGAAAAGTATGCTGATCTGGCAAACAGCCTGAGCAGAGAAGGCTATCAGGTCAAAGTCCTCACTGCAGAAATTGGAGCTAGGGGGTTTGTAGGAACGTCTGCATACAGCCTCATGAAACAGCTCTCAGTTGCAGGGAAGGAAAAAACCAGAGCCCTGAAAGCAATGGCAGAAGCGGCAGAGAGGTGTTCAAGCTGGATCTGGTCAAGGAGGAACAAAAGTGAACTTCATAAGGCTTAATTTCCCTACAAATATCAGGTGTCCCTGTGGCTCAGTGGTTAAAGCGCGAGTCATTAAGTGGAAAATGAGCATGTCCAGAGGGTCATGGGTTCGAATCCCAGCCATGGCTCGTCCCAAGATGGGAAAAAAGGGGCAGCAGAGGGACATCCGGAGTCATGAACCGGGTGTGGCCCAACCCCCCTAGAGTGTCAGGAGATAAGGGCCGAAACACTTGCTTGAAGGGGGCTTCTCTTCTGAGGACTCTCTGCTGCCACGCTCTCCACGAGTTTCTTTCTACTGCTTGTTGTTTTGTTTTAATTACTGGTGGACCAAAGATATTTGGAACACTGATTCCATACTTCTCACTACCAAGCCCTTAAAACCACCATACATGTCCACGTATTGGCTTTAACATGCACAGGGATTCACAGATTGGTAGAAAACTCTGTATGTTTCATGACTGAACATTGAGAAATAAGCGAGAGCACTGACAACAACAAAAAAGTTTCTGAACATCTGGAATATGTGCATGAAGACCTGGTACGATCCAGTCTGGCATCTCTGTTAATTTTCGAATTGGTAGTATGATAAGGAGGTCTGTTTTCATCACCTAAAAGGAGCTTGAACTGCACACCAGTTTTCTCCCTGCTAATATGTGTGATCTTGTTTTGAGACTTCTTTTAGTAATTTGATGTGGAGCTTGTTTTCCTAGAAGGGTGGCTGGAGGGGTGTGCCATTTAACAGTGGTGTCAGTCTTCGTTAGTTCTGTGAGGTCTTTCAGCGGAGCTGTGAAGAATAACAACAGCGCATCTTTACCTCCAAATCTGAAATTATATGATGAAAAAGAAATTTGAAGCAGCTCATTTGTTTTATCTGAGTCATTGCTGGTGTAAATTACAATGATCAGGGCATTGATTCAGTATGTGAGAGTGTTTGTTAAATGAAAATGTGTATTTATATATGAGCTATACGCATGGATGTATCTGCAGTAATGTTCGTGTGTGTATTCATATGTAAGTGTGTAAGTGTATATCCAAACACATAGGTTTGAACGTAGACTTTTTTAGCAAAGCTCAGTTTGGAATGAATGAATATAGACATTCGTGCGTGCACATATAATATACTTGAACGCCCATTGGCTTTAACGTGCACAAGCATACACAAATATGCATCCAAGCACATGCCCGCAGTCACATTTACATGCCCTCACGCACATGGATGTGCATATGGACGCGTGTGTATGCGGACACACACACGGACAGACACACACACACTCACACACACACACACACACACACACACCAGTCACACAAGGACACACACACACACTCACACACACACACACTCGCACAAGGACACACACACACACACACACACACACAAAACACACACACACACAACACACCACACACACATTGAAGACAACAGCAAGATTTTACTCGGTTCCCCATAATACATGGCATGAAACAAAATATAGTCGGATGGAAAAAGCACAGACTGAAAATGTTTCTGAAACTAAGTTAGTATTGATGAATTGAATGAATCAGATTTGTTTGCAGATGGAATAAGATCTTAACTGAAGATACTGATTATGTATTGACAGGGGCAAGGCACTGCTACATCAACGGGGCACGGACAACGGAGTCCAGGTCACGTGAAGGAACTGGGTGGATGCGGCCAACCACAAAAAATGGGGAGTATTGTTCTTGATTTTTTGCTTGTTGTTCTCTCTGGTCTTTACACTTCTTCCAGTGTAGCTGTCCCTTTCTTTCATAGTTATGTGTGCTGTCATAGAGTTTAGTGTTTCCTTGTGTAGAGTTGTGTGGTCTTCTTTCCCAGAGTTTAGTATCGCCTTTCCTCACAAATGTTGTCTTTTACAGGGGGTATATTTCTACACTCACAAGTTTGAAATCTCCTTTCTGCGGTACTAGAATCTTCTTCGTTCTCAGATGCTAGTCTTCTTATTCAGGGTTTAGTGTTTTCTTGATTCACAGATGTTTGTGTTCTTTTCTTCAGGAACTAGTGTCCCATATTTTCCACAGCTGATGCTCGTCTTTTTTTTAATTGGGGTGTACCTTTCCTAACTTCTAGTCTTCAGTGATTCTTTCCATGCATTTTCTTTTCCAGGATTTTGGGTCTTCTTTCTCAGAGTATTATGTCTTCTTCTTTCCTAGGATTAAGTGCCACCTTCTTTCCCAGGGTTCTTTTGTCCTAAGATCACGAGTCTTTTTTCCTGGGTTTAGTGTGTTTTTCTTTTAGCAGGCTTTAGTGTTTTGTCCTTTCCCAGGGTCCATGCCTTCTTTCCCAGGCTTTATGCCCACAACGTCCGCAGTACTTAGTGCCTTCTTTATTCCACAGTGTTTAGTCTTTCTTCGTTTTAAGGATTCAGTGCCCTCTTCTTTTCCCCACCACAACACAACCCACCCCCATTACACCCCAACCACAACACAGCACCCCCACCACACCCACACCACACCACAACACATCACTACCACACTTCCACTACACCACAAAACACGACACACACCACACTACAACACACATCACCACACAATAACACACACCACACCACAACACAGTGCACCACACAATGCACCACACACACCACACACACACACCACACGACTCCACAGTACACACCCACACACCACACATTCCCAACCCCCAACACACCACATCCTCATAAAACACGCCACCCCACCCCACACCACCAAAACATCACATTACACCACACCACACCAAAACACAACACACAACGACACACCACACCATACCAGGGGGTTGGAATAGCTCAGCGGTAGAGTACCGGACTCATAATCTCGGTGATCCTGGGGTGGTTGAAATCTCCGCCGGGCCGTTTCGGTACAGGGGGATTTTTCACTCGGAGTTGGCATTGGTTCTGACTCCATCTCCATTTCAGTCCTTTGAATGAGACTAAACCGAGGTTCACAAGAGTGGGGACTGTGGTATTTTACACTAAGGCCTGTTTGGCCGTGTGTGTTGAGGTCTGAACTGAAATATGCGTGTCCAACGTTCAGACCTAGGGTGTTTTATTGTCCAGTACTTGGCCCGAGTGCTTGTACCGAGGTCTGTGGGAAGTCTTGAAGAGGCTCTCTGGCAGTGGTCGCTTTCTTTTGATGCGTGAAGAGTGTGGTTTTCATTTTATCATTGCCACGTTTTGCGCAGATCTGCACATTCTGTTGCCTCACAGTCTGTCATGGATCGGTGGGGGTCTTCTGTAAGCAGGAACCACAGTGTACAGTGCCTTCTTTGACTACATCTCTCTGTGGGATACAGCAGAAGGCGTTCAGAAACTTCGACTCCCAGGTGGCTTGTCACCTTGGATGGTGGGTTGTTAGGACAGGGAGTCTAGTGCAGAATGGTGGCTTTGGTTAGGCTTTAGTAGTTTGGTGGGGGGCGGTGTTAGGGGTTAGAGGGAGGCCCGTTCCAGCGCATCATTTAGCTCCTGGCAAGACTGAAAGTGTGCAGGATGCTGTGGTGTTGAACTTCTGTGTGGATAAGAAATTTTGGCGTTGCGTAGTTGGAAAAATGGTCTGAATGGATCGGACTGGCCTTACCATGAGATCCATTTTGCGGTGGCATCAGCTTGACCGGCTCCTGCGCGTGGGAGTTTATCAGGGTGTAGGGACCCTGGAGGTGTCAGAGCTGTAGTTCATAGAGCAGAGTGCCACTGGCCTTCCTGTGTGACACATGGCTGCTCTGGTTTCTGTGACAGTTGTCTGCGGACCAAAGGTACAGAACGGTGGTACCAGACGAGATACTTCAGGAAAGGCATGCATTTCCTGCAGTGTATCTTGGGATCCCCTGGTACTGTCTGAGTACCCATTGTTTTGCAGAGAACCTGTCTTGGCGGTCATATCAGCATGGAGTTCACACTGGAGGTCCCGTGGAACTGGCTTCAGTATAGGCCTTAACGTCGGTCATGTTTGCTGTCGAGGATATCTAAATTTCGTCCCTGATTCGTGGCTGATTCGCGATTCGTGTTACCAATCGGGTCTCTCTTCCACACGGATCTTTCAACAACGCCACTGCATGCCTTTAGTTCTGTTAGTGACTGGATGTTGTGTTGGATTAGTTAAATAAGTGGGGAGCAGAGGAAGGGTCAGGGGGTACTAAAGAAGCCTGGCTAGAGAAATACGTACATAAAGATGTATATGTACATATTTGTCTCTGGTGTAACCATTGCCATTCATTCTGCGCATTATTCCCTGTTCTGGTGATTCATCAGTCAGGGTGATGGTTCCCGGGAATCATAGTTGCTGGCTGCCTTCTGTTGTGTTCCATAGATGGATGCAGTTGAAGGAGTTGCTGTGCATCCTGGGACCAGTGTGCAGGGGATGTTTATCTTTTTATGACATGCTTGGGAGCAAGAGAGTTGGAGGTATCTTCTTCTTCCTCGTTCGCCATCCCGTTAGATGAGCAGCCCGGTGTCCTCGACGAAGGCTGCCGTCCGTCGCAGTTTCTCCAGGGTGCCGTATAGCTTGGCTTCCACTGCTGTCGGTGTTGGCCAGTACTTTTTCCTGGATGCTGCATACGTGGTACAGACTTGAAGGATGTGGTCAGTTGTCATTGGTCCCTCACCACAAGGGCACTCTCCACTCTTGTCCAATGCCAAATTTTGTGTACATGTGGTGGAGCAGGCGATTGTGTCCAGTCCTCAGGCGGAAGATCTTGACCTGTTCCGTCGTCCCAGCAAATGGTATGTGTCTTCTGGGTTGTATTTGGGATGCAGGAGGCGCCATTTTATTCCTTGCTGTGCCTTGATGAGCGTCCTAATTTCATTGTATGACACCAGGTTGTTGGCCTGCTCCTTCTGTGCACCGTCTTTTGCCAGAATGTCCGTTTTTTCGTTGCCTCTGATGCCACAGTGTGCTGTTACCCATTGTATCACCACTTTCTCCACTCTGGTACTCAGGGCCACAAGGGCTGAAGTGAGATGGTTCTGTTCTTTGCAGCGGGAGTTCTTGAGGGCTTGGAGCACGGAGAGAGCGTCAGAGAACACCAGCACCTGCCCTGTTGTTCTTTTGGAGTTCTGCAAGACTGTTGTGGCTGCCTCACAGAGGGCTTCTCGCTCAGCTCGGAAGTTGGTGGAATATTTTCCTGTTGGCATTGCAATTTCTTCATCTCGGTCTTTGTATCGGAGGAAGATTCCAGCTCCACCATCCCTCGTTGCTTCTGTGGCGGAACCATCTGTGAAGAGATGGGTCCAGTCTTCCTGGGGGTACTGGTTGCAGATATACTCCATGGCCAGGGCCTTCCTTTGGGTGTCTGACTGTATTCCTCTCTTCTCCACTCCGGGAATGCTGGTGACGACTGTTGGGAACACCTGCCTCTTCCAAGATGGGTGGGTGACATTTGCCGGGATAGGCTTTGCTTCGTGTTCCATCAAGACTGGGTTTTGTGTTTCAAGGCGTCTTGACTGGTGGATGAAGCTGCCTCTTTTCAACCGGCTCCTGGTGGGTCTGCTCATTCTGTTGGTCATTGGAGTTGGAGGTATGCGTGGATCGGTCATCGGCCAGCTGGGGGTCAGATTGTTCATGTGTCTGAGAAAAGTGGTCATTTGAGCAAGAAGTGTTTTACTGCTCTTGTTCACGCCCTACATTCCCAGGCCAGCCCAGGCCAAACTGGCTCAGGCTAGGTGGGCAAGGCAAGGCTGACCCTTCCAAACCCAACCCCACCCTAACCTACCCTACCCCATAGCCAGCGCCTAGGCCTAGGCCGGCTTAGGCCAAGCCCAGCTCAGGCCAGATTGACCCCCCCAACCCTGACTGACCTTGTCTGACCCTACCCTATCCCAGGCCAAACTGGCCCAGGGCACCACCACTCTACCACGACACCACCCCACCACCACCACACCACCACCACACCACACCACACCACACCACCACCACTACCACCACAACACCAACACTACAACCACCACCATACCACTACCACAACCACACCACAACCTCACCACAACCCTCCAGAACCCCAGCACCACCACCCCAGCACCACCACATCACACCACCACCACACCACACCACCACCACACCACACCACACCACACCACACCACCACCTTTCATAAAGGTTAGGGTCCTCTTCTTTCACAGAGCTAGTGTTCTTTTCTTTCATAGGGGCTTGTGTTCTCTCCTTTCATAGGGGTTAGAGTCCTCTTCTTTCACAGGGGCTAGTGTTGTGTCCTGTCATAGGGGTTAGCGTCCTCTTTTTTCCACAAGGGCTAGTGTTCTCTCCTTTTAAAGGTTTTTGCTTCCTCTTCTTTCACAGAGGCTAGTGTTCTCTTGTTCTCTCCTTTTATAGGGTTAGCGTCCTCTTCTGTCACAGGAGCTAGTGTTCTCTCCTCTTCTTTGGGCTAGTGTTCATTCCTTTCATAGGGGTTGGAGTCTTCTTTCACAGGAGCTAGTGTTCACTCCTTTCATAGGGGTTAGCGTCCTCTTCTTTTGCAGGGGCTAGTGTTATCTCCTTCCTACGGGCTAGCGTCCTCTTTTTTTTGTATGGGCTCGTGTTTTCTCCTTTTATAGATTCAGTGTACTGTTCATTCTTGGTGTGTAGTGTTTAAGTTTATGCTCTTCCTTTCGTATGGATTTTATGTCCAACTGGCTTGTTAATGACCC
>JAMYXO010002516.1:15000-23450 GCA_033310375.1 Conus canariensis | reverse complement strand
AAAATACCAGAATGTCGGTTTTTGATCTTTAAACGCTTCCATCACTCATTTTTTGGGTTAAAGATTTAAATTTTACTAACCCTTCCCCAAATTTACGCTTAAAAAAACCCCGGTTTGAAATATCCCCACAATTAAACCCCGTGTGTTTTCCAAGGGTTTTTTTTTTCCGGGTTTTATTTACTGACAGCGCGGTCCCTTTCTGATAAACCAAGCCAAAAAAAAAAAAAGCAAGTAATGAACCGGTCCCTTCAATAATCATAAAATTGTCCCCCAGATCGAAGAGATAAGGGCTCTTGTTTGTCTTTTTTTTAATATTTTGAACGTTATTTGTGCCAGGAAGCCCAAACGTCAAAACAGGGGTTTTTTTTTTTTTTTTTTTTTTTTTTTTTTTTTTTTTTTTTTTTTGGGGTTAAGTTGTTTGTTTTCTTTTGGCGGACCCGGGATTTCTGTTTTGTTTCAGTTTGCGCTTGCAGTTACTCAACTTTGAAACGCAGTTTTTTGTCGGGGACCTATTGGTAACCCCGACCCCGTTTCGAATAAACTAATGAATTGAGATATTTTTTAACTTGTGAAAGGATACCTGTCACGGAACCACGTTTTACTGGGACCCCTTTAAACCCCGGGAGGTTTTTTTCGCCGAATTGAGCATTATCGACCAATAAGTATGAAAATATGTCCCCGTAATAAGGCCACTCACTTACTTAAGCAAGAAAGCTTTTTTTACCCAAAGGGAAATAGAGGGCCCAAAAAAAACATGTCTAGGATTTTATTTAAAAAATTTACAGATCACACTCCCCCACCACCCACCCCCATCCCCCCACCCACCCGAAAAAATTACGGGGGTTTGACTAGAAACCCAATTCAAAACATTATTAACACAAAAACCCCAAAAACCCACCACAACACCACACACACACAAAACCAATGTACAAACCGGATCTTACAAAAAGTTCGTTTTGATTAGGAGTTTGAGGAAAAGGGGAACGAAACTGTTTTGAATTCTATTTGTTTTAAATTTTGGATTTTTGGAATCTTCGTCCAGATGGTGAACATTTAGTTTTTTTTTAAGAACTGAGAACTGTCCAGCAATTTCACGTTTTTTTTGGTGACATGACATTCATAAATTATTTAATTTTTTGTCTTTCCAATAATCTTTCCAACGTATTTTTCCACTCGTCAGGGTCCCATTGGGACAGTTGTTTACTTCTTCGGATAAATTAGGCCCAGGTTGACAAGGGCAGCAGACACGTATAACAGAATTTTCTCGAGGTATCCCTTGTTGTCGGGGGTCCTGTTTGGGGGGGCATTTTGGTACAATTTTTGGATAAACTAAACCCGATTCAACATTTTTAGCCCCCTTAATCAAATATTTCAAGTGTAAACTCATTTCTTGTTTTGAGGCCCAAATTCCTGTCCGTCGTTTGTCACCTCCCCCCCGATGGGGGGCAAGAGACCCGACATTCACCTGTGTTTTCAAATTACTCATTTGCCCCCCCCCCCCCCCCCCCCTTTGGATAGTCGATACCAAAATAAGGATAAACTAGCCCCCATCTGGATCTCGGTCGACTCGCCTGGTAGAAAGGTGGGGGATGATCATTCATGTGTATTGGCACTAAAAACTAACAGGCACGTTTGCGCCTTAACAAATTTACTCTCTTACTCCACCATCCCCCACCCTCTCCCCCACACACGTACACACATACACACACGAGAGAGAGAGAGAGAGAGAGAGAGAGAGAGAGAGAGAGAGAGAGAGAGAGAGAGAGATTAAATTTCTATTCAACAGTCGGATTACAGACTGTAAATAAAATTAGGCAGGAAAGACAGCATCCGTTGCACTAAGTGCTGCTATTACTTCTACTACTGCTTCTGTTCTAACTCCTAATACCCGCTATTACCCACTCAGCATATGTGGTGTGGCTCGGTGGTAATGTTGTTTCCAACAATTATTACGACTACTGCTTCTACTACTTCTATTGCTACTACTGCTATTACAACAATGATGACGACGGGAACAACTGCAACTACTGCTGCCAGAGAAAGAGGGCAACACTGTAATTCGGTGACTACCATGGCGAAGCTTCCGGGTTCCAAAAAGGTCAGCCCTAACAGCAACACTGGGCCTAGTCCAAGAACCATGTCGTATCTTCCTCCCACCGCTGCTGCCGCTGCTGTGATGATGACAACTACCACTACAGCTACTGTTGCCCTAGGAAGAGGCCAGCTCAACGAACCCAGTGACCACAATGATGAGGCAGCCTCCAAAGTTCTACAAAGGTTTAGCCCTCAAACTGCATCATCTGGTCCATGTCCATCTTCTACCACTCCTTGTACAAGGATGACAACGACAACGAAATGACATCGGCTACAGCTGCCTGAAGAAGAGGCAAACTCACCTAACTCGGCGACCACAATGGTAAATCTGTCTCCAAGGTTCTTCAGGCGTTCAGCTCAAACCTGTAACCGCTGAATCGTGGGAGTCTACTTCTGATACTACAAACAAGTAAAACATTATTGTCTTCTTCCTCCTCCTTGTCCTCCTTCTACTGCCCCTGCTACCATTCCCCCTCCTCCTCCTACTACTACGAGGTCAACATACCGAACTCAGTGACCTCAATGGAGAAGCTGTCCCCAAGGTTCCGCAGGGGTTCCGCCCGGAACTGCAGCATCTGGGCGGTGTCGGTCTCCACCTGCATGCGCACGGTGGCGGAGTGCTGGGTGAGGTCGGTCAGGTGGAAGGCCTCGTTACACCGGTAGTCCTCGCTCACCTCCGAGGTGATCAGCACTTTGCCCAGGTCCACGGGGAACGCAGGGCGCTCCACGTAGACGTCCAGCCTGACAGAGTCGTCTGTGGACCGAAGGACGCACACACACAGACACAGACAGACAGACAGACACACACACAAACACACACACGCATCCAAACATGCAAGCACACACACACACACACACACACACACACACACACACACACACACACACACACACACCACGCATATATGCAATGAGAAAGCAACAAGAGCCAGAAGACACACATTTTTGGAAACAACCAAACCACTGCACTTCTAGACTATTTTCACGACAACAAACTACCGAACAGAACCATGAATAATGAACGTACAAAATGTTAAAGAAAGACGCGAGCTCGGGTCAATGCTCGCGATCTATAAACAGAAACAGGTCGATGCCGGAATACAAACAGAAGACAGGAAATGCTCCGTATGTTGTGCTGTCGACAATGAAACTTACTTACTGGACAACTGCAACAGGACAGCTGTCTTATATTAGGCCTATACCAGGCCCAAATATACGTTAACAATGCCCAAGTGAATGGTTCTACAATGACTGTCTGAAATTCCATATGACAAAATACGTCCACGACTGCATACATATAAACAGACAATCTTGGCATGATATGCTGGCAGTCATATATTACGGCTGAAGCGTAAAACATGACCTGTTTATCTTATTGCCACATTTCATCTATAGACCTTCAAAGGCTCTGGTGATAATCAAAGTCTTAGTCACCCCACCCCCCGACACACGCGCACGCATACATTATGTGCAAACGCATTCGGTACTTCCAGCCCCCAAAAGAGAACAATTCAATCAATTTCCCCGATTTTTTGACGATGAATGCATGCACGAGAGCGCGCTGTGCGCACGTTCATTCAGTGATGATGTTACTTAGGAAGAACAACCAACTATATAATGAAAGAGGAAGGGGAAAAAACCAATTAGAAGCTTTTTCCTTCTCATCAAAACAATTTCATACTGCCTCCCTCTCCCCCTTCATCCTACCCGTTTTCCTCCTACTCCTTACACTCACACCACACGTGGGAAGGAATGCATGCGTGAGAGCGCAAGTGTGCGTTTGTTTGTTGGGCTGACAAAAACTGAAGGAAACCTGTGCACCACACCTTGGTCACACACCTTTATGAAAAAGGGCGATGCACGGGAAGAAACCTCCTCTAGGCTGGCGCATGCGCTTCATGTAAGCAAGCTGACCATTCTTGGTGAAGTAGACGAGCACGAGGATTGGTTCCCGCTCACTGGATTTCGTCACTTCCTTTGGGAAGACAACTCCGCAGCCCATCCGGTCCCCGGCCTCGCAGCAGAACTCTTCGTTGGCTAAGGAGAACGGAGCACACTTTGGTTAAGAAACATTGCAAGACATCGACTTAAAAACGGATGGATTTTGGAGAAAGGATACACACCCGCCCCCTCCCCTTACATTCCTCCTCCTCATTCCAAACTGTGAAGATGTCAATGCAGAATGAATGTTATGTTTTATACTGAAGACAATTTTTAACTGTTTCTTTGTATTGCTAACCCATTTTGTCAAAACTTTCATGAAGATCTGGTCATGACAAGGTGGAGTGGGAAGATTAGGGGAGAGTGGGGGCGAAGGAGAGTAGTTATGCGTTAATACTGATTTAGTTATTTTAGTTAATATCTCCAGCTGTGTGTGCATTTCTTGTCTTGTATTTATAAAATATCCACGTTTTAAGAGGCAATAGTGTGCCTCGTTGTAGTAAACATTTTAATTAAAGAGGTGTAATATCAACTGATATCTGCAGAAAGATCGTTATCCTCAATTTTGAACAGAAAGTCCATCGCAACACAAACCACAAAACAAAAAAATGACAGATCATTACCAAACAACAAAAGAACAAAACAAAACAAAACAAAAACCCAACAACAACAAAACTGGGCCTTGAACCTGACAAAAACAATGGTATTAGCAAAATAACGACAAAATTACCAAGACTGGACACCCCAACATCTAGAAACCATAAAAAAACATCATCGCATAGGATTTATTGTGCTGTTACACAGTTTTACGCCAGAACAATTTTAAAAAAGAATATAGCGACAACAACAGCTGAGATGATGATCTATCCGTTTATTCGTCTACCAGTATCCATTCATCTGTCTATCCATTCATCCAAAATCTACCCATGAATTAGTTTATATGGCCCCATGATTTTTCTGGTGGATTCTAACGTAAAATCTCGAAGGCAGCTCAGTGTACTAGATAGTACGACACCGTTCATAATATCCAAAACGATATTTGATTAAACAGTACTTCATTATGATATTGTTCATAACATCCAAAATGATATTCGATTGAACAGTACTTCATTTATCACATCAAGGAATATTGTATAACATAGGGCTGCTCTTTCATATCAAATTATTCGTTATCACGGTGTTGTACGAGCACAGCATCACTGCCTTTATTATAAGTAGTACTATACCCCAGTCGACCGCAGTGGGCCTTTTGGGGGTTGCTCTAATAAAAGTCGTCCTTTCTTTGCACACACACACACACACACACACACACACACACACACGCGCGCGCGCGCGTTCGCGCGCACGTAACATCAACGACAACAATGGACAGGTTCACTGCCTAGCTACTGGATTATATAAAAGTCGGCATGCTACAGATTCTTCAAGTGAAACATTTGCCAGGAATTTTTTCAACGAAGACAGGTAGTCCATCAGTGGACGACGGTAAGACAAAAACAGGAAGGTGGGGTTGGGGAGGAGGGGTTCATAGAGGGAAGAGAGGAGGGGACAAAGAGAATGACAGAATTTGAATTAAACAGTCTTACGTTCACATTTGCAGGCGCCATGGAGGAGGCCAAACGTGTTTTCGCTGTTACGGGTAAAACTGAGGCGAAGAAAAACAAACAAGAAAGCAAACAAACAAAAAACGTACGTTTACTAGCCTTGACAGCGAGGCCGAAAAACCCACGTTCTACATGGTATGGATGACACGTTACACACAGCATGCACCCTGCGTAAGAATGGAAAAAAAGAATGAAGGAAGTAAAGAAACTGAGTGAACGATATTGACTGGATGACACGGAAACGACTGAATGAAGCGCCAGCTGGCAGCTCTTCAGTCGGCACTACCCAGGTAGGCAGCCCGTTGTGTAAACGAGTGTTGATGAATAAAGTGCAAATGGTGGATGTAAGCGCATTGAGTTGTGTAACAAGAAATGCGCTATATAAGTATTATACATTATTATTATTATTATTATTATTACATTCCCGATGGAAATGGGCAGAAAAATTCGCTGTTTGGGGTAAAAAAAAAAAAAGGGGGGGGGGGGGGGCAGAAAATATCACGTTTGGTATTGTAGGCTGAAAGTCTACATTCGCTGTTTTGGTCGGAAAGGAGCAAAAAAAAGTTAAAGGGACGGAGAAAAAATGCCTTACATTCGCTTTTTTCGTTGTCCTCTCCGTTGACATACAGGCGGCCGTCATCGTTGTGGTAGCCGATGGTCTGAGCCATCCACCCGGGGTAGACGAAGGCCTCGCAGTTGCCCGACACCAGCCCGATGCCCTGACCCTGCTCGTCGGAGCACTTCTTCAGCACTTCTATTTCAAAGTAATGAAAACCTGAAACCACGGAACAACACACAGTGCTTGTTTCCTGGCAAACCATATTGAAGTTCGACAAAATAATAGCTGTAGGGGAAAAGGTCATCATCATAAACTTTACAACAAAAAAGAACGGTCTTGCACAAGTAACAGTACCGTTAAAATCATATAAAAACAAAACTGAAATGATGTTGATCTGTCCACCAAAGTATTTGAATTGGCCCTCTACTCCACCTTTGATCAATCTCACTGACTCATCGATCACTCTTTCTTCTTGTGCTCGTAACCACGGTGTGACAATGGATCAAACTCTTTCCTTTCAACAGCATGTTACTTTTGTCGTTTGGATTTGTCTTCTTGAACTCCGTCGCACTGCTTCCATCCGTCATCTCCTTTCCGAAGAAGCCACTTAAAGCCTTGTTTGTGCGGATAATGGTAATGCTCTATTGTCTTGCTCCCCATGTGGTCTCGTCAACAAATTTCAGAGGGTCCCAAATCATGCTGTCCACCTGATCTTTCGCTCATCTACATCTGACGCTGCATCTCTCTGATGTAAATCTTTTCAATCCTCCTGTTCTCTGGTCTGTTGCCCTTGTACACCCCATCCCGAAAACTCCGTTCTTCGTCTGCTATTCGTTTCTGCCACATTCGCTCTGTTCGTACTTAAACTTATGGTCAGCGTTCCTTTGCCTATTATGCCCATTTTGTTTGGAACAATCTCCCACATCAACTCAGATACTCTGCGTCTCTGGCCTATTTTATATCAAATTTGAAAACTTTTTTTTTTATCCCCATCTTACTGATATATGCGAATATGTGACGGTCCTGTTTACTGAAGTAGAGTACTCTATAATATGCCTGTGATTATTCATCTAAAAGTCGATGTTTTTTTTTGTTTGAAAGATGGGTTATTGGGTGAAGAGTCATCATGGGAGGGCGAAGTTGGATGGTGATACATAAGGATGTAGAGCGAGCTGGTGACTGCGGGGTGCGTTTCCGTGTATTGCCTGTTGCTCTTTTATTTGGCTTGCAATCTGGTGTGTGTTCTTTTTTTAATTGTAAACGCCCGGGGTATTCAATTGATTGGGCTTATAAATCTTGTCAATGATTCTGATAATAATATTGATAATAATAATAATTATAACAACAACAATAGCAATAATGATAATGTTCAAGTGTCAAGTAAGACAATATTTCATCCACATGTCATTCAATTTCCGTGCTCAAATTTAAGAACTTTGATCATATTGAGAAGATATTTCCTCTAAAAAGTCTTTCACAAAATACAAAGATTTAGAATTAAAGGTATCTCCAGACATACTTTTTCAAGAGACTGCTGGCGTTACGCTGAACATTTTAGCCAGTCAAACAGCAAATAGAATTCATCACCTGCTTCATTCACATTTCTGAAAATATGATTTTTACCAAAAAATATTCCTTTTCACATAGGAGTTTCATACAAACAAAATCCGCAAAGATCAATTTGACATAAACAAACATGAGACACGGTACATTATTAGACTATGGAATTGCGTAGTCCAGTTTTACAGATATGTTCCTAAATGTTTTCATAGTGAGATGATCCATGGGAATGAAGATATATCCCGGGTTTTTAATAAATGAACAGGATGAAAAAAGGTGAAATGGTTTCACAACTCTATGGAAACTCAACGTACAACTTTACTGGTGTGAACTGTTAGCAAAATAGGCGTGAACAATATACTATAACACATTACCTCTTTTTAGGACACACATGTTTGGCAGAAATCGTATGCGCGCATTCGGCTGTCATTAGCTCACCCTTGTTTTGAAACATTACTATACAAATGAATACATACATGTCATACAATATGTCGTGTAAGCTATTCACTGGGGTTACCTGCACGGTTCATCAAGACGGATTAACATGAAAAAAAAATTACCCACAAAAATTTCTGGGAACAGAATGGAAAAAGACAAACATACTTGTAATATCACATGTTATTTTTAGAGTAATAATGTTCAAGATGCTGTTCTTAAAACAATAATCTAAGTTTTCTGAATATTAAATCATT
>JAMYXO010002516.1:0-5000 GCA_033310375.1 Conus canariensis | reverse complement strand
TATTTTTTACTGATGTTTTTGTTCGTCAGCTGATTGATAGCATTCCAAATTGCTCTGCTATTGGTATTAGAAGAAACAAGTTCTTGAAAGTACTTTTTCTTAGCTGCTCGTTTTACATAATTAACATGATTTCTTTGATTTACAAATTCTTTCTTCGCTCCCGTAGACAAAAGGTGATCTCTTTGGTTCATAGCGTCCTGTACATCTTTTGATAGCCATGGTAACAGAGGGCTGCTTCTAACACGCTTGGTTTTGAAAGGTGCATGTTTATCATAAATATTTAAAAAATTGTGGTACCAAACTTCCCAGGCTTCATCAGGATTTGTAAATTGGTAGACTAGGAAAAGATGTGAATTGCTCAAATCAAACAAAAATTTATTTTTATCAAAATTCCGTAAGCACCTGTATCTTATAAACGTGTGACCATTCTTCGGAATTTTAACTCCTTTTTTCGACCAAGTGAAGCATACTGGGAAATGATCACTACAACCACACAGCGGTGAACACACTTCTATTATATTGCTTTTTGTCGTGGTGTAAATGTGATCAATAAGAGTTTTGGATGTGGGTGTTACCCTTGTGGGTTTATCGATTAACTGAACAAGTTGAAAAGATTCATAACAATGAACCCATGTGTTGTTACATTTTAGCAAATCAATGTTAAAATCGCCTAACAATATCAGCTCATCCGAAAGCAAGGAAATATCTTCTAACAGTAGAGTGAAATTGTCAATCCAACTGACATGTTCTGCTGGATTGCGGTATATGAAACCCAGATGAACTGGCTCACATTTTTTTAAATCAACTTGGATCCATACTGACTCGATGTTATGGTAATTACGAGGTTCAACACATTTAAACTTTATACTATGGTGAATGTACACTATCAAGCCCGTCTCTTTGGGATGTTTAGCATCTTTGCGGATTATATTATATCCAGGAATGGAGATTTCAGAATCTAGAATGTGTTCTGTAAGACGTGATTCGGCAAAGCCAAAAATATGGAAATGCTTACCAGCATTTGTCAAAACATACGAAACATCAGATATTTTATTGATTAAGTGATTTATGTTGAGGAATCCCACTCTAAAACCATCTTTAGACGGCCAAGTTTCTAAAGTGTCAGGCATCTTTAAGATCGGCGAAAGCAGACGAAGAGAGGGGGGATACACGAAGTATTAAACGTGGGGGAGGACGGAAGAAGGGTAAGTAGTGACTAATGAAGAAGGGAGGGAGGGGAAAAAAGCCCTAAGCAAACAAACAAAACCCCAAACAAACAACAACAAAAAACCCCGACGAGCTACAACAACAACAAAGAAAAACAGTGAGGCAGAATGACAAAAAGTAATACAAGCTTATGTATGAACAATGGAAGAAACTTTAGCCACAAGCACACAAGTAATGCTTGTTGTTTACAATATAGTATCTATACTTGAGTCGGTCTTACAAGATTAACGAGAAAGATATTATCATTACCAAGATCCAGAAAACTGTGAGTGCGTTAACGTGCATATTACATCATAAATTTTAATACGCACATAGGCAAACATTCACAACCCAAAAATATAAACAGACATGCACACACATTTATAAACTATAAATGCGCTAACATGCACAAAACAACATGTATTATTTTCATACGCACATAGGCAAGCACTCATTCACACACTAAAGCAAAGAAAGGTATGCACTCAAATTCACTTAAAAAAAAAAAAAAAAAAAAAAAAAAAAAGTATAAGCATACGGAAGTTATTTAAAAAAAAAAAAAAAAAAAGTCATCCTTTATAAGAAGATGAGGATACTGATGGATATCTTCGTGCGCGTACGTACACGTGTACACAAACCTAGACAAACGCACGCACGCGCCCGTGCAAAGCACCCCCTCCCCTTCCCAACACATCCACACACACGTGCGCGCACGTGCGTGCGCGCCTCGAAAAGAGACACAGGGCAAAAGAGAAGGGAGTGAGGTAGACAGATATTGAACTAGTGGTAAACATGTAATGTCATTAATAAGGGGACAAGCCGCTTTGATTTCTCAGTAAATGTGAAGCCATCCTCAGCAAATGTCCTGCATATGGATGGATTCTGTCTTCTGCTTGGTGTGGTGGGATGACATAAAAATTGTCCGTCGCTCTGTTCCCTCGGTAATCAGAAGAGTTGATCAAAGCACTGGGAGGACAGGGAGGTGATGGAAAGACATGGTTGCCTTGGTTGGGCGTAGGAATGTTATCAGCACTGTTTAATTGGTATTTCAGGCCAGGATTATTTGAGGAGGGCTGTGGACGAAACAAGGGCGCTATACTTCTGATAGGTTGTGGTCCAGACACTCCTACCTTGGAACCAGAGTTGGGTGCCAGCAGAGGATAGTGTTCAGATGATGACAGGGGAGGGTAGTCAGGTGTAGTCAGAGAGAGAGAGAGAGCGCTCCCACCATGTTCAGTAGCGGTAAACTCGCTCCGAACAGCGACAAACGCACCCAAAGGTAATAGGGGTAACCACAACGGCATGAATGAGGACTCGACACAAAGTCACGGGCAATGGTCCGAAAGAAAGCAATCCGATTTCCATCGATTCCCCCTCATTAACAAGTAATGAGTTGGGACAGTCCACATACAGCGGGATCTGGATCCTGTCACCGAATGCCCTAGGGCCAGTCATGGCTGCCACTTGACCGCTGACCTTAACACACTACCCCCTTGCTGCTCCCTCAACCCCCCACCCCCACCCCAACCCCCACCGCTGCCCTCCATCCTCCCACCTCTCCCTTTCTTCTCAGTAGAGATACACACCTCTCTCTTTCTTCTCAATAGAGATACACCCCTCTCCCTTTCTTCTCAATAGAGATACGTTCCCTCTCCCTTTCTTCTCAATAGAGATACATCCCTCTCCCTTTCTTCTCAATAGAGATACACCCCTCTCCCTTTCTTCTCAATAGAGATACATCCCTCTCCCTTTCTTCTCAATAGAGATACATCCCTCTCCCTTTCTTCTCAATAGAGATACACCCCTCTCCCTTTCTTCTCAATAGAGATACATCCCTCTCCCTTTCTTCTCAATAGAGATACATCCCTCTCCCTTTCTTCTCAAAAGAGATACACCCCTCTCTCTTTCTTCTCAATAGAGATACACCCCTCTCCGTTTCTTCTCAACAGAGATACATCCCTCTCCCTTTCTTCTCAATAGAGATACACCCCTCTCCCTTTCTTCTCAACAGAGATACATCCCTCTCCCTTTCTTCTCAATAGAGATACATCCCTCTCCCTTTCTTCTCAAAAGAGAAACACCCCTCTCCCTTTCTTCTCAACAGAGATACACCCCTCTCCCTTTCTTCTCAAAAGAGATACACCCCTCTCCCTTTCTTCTCTACAGAGATACAGTCCCTTGCGCATCCCCGCCCTTACCCTTCCTTTCCGTGAGCCTTTCATTTTATACTCATATTGGTTCACTGGCTGGTGGCTTGACTGCTATCGCGCCGGGTGGCTAGCTAGTTGGTTGCTTGATTGCTATCGCGCCGGGTGGCTAGCTAGTTGGTTGCTTGATTGCTATCGCGCCGGGTGGCTAGCTAGTTGGTTGCTTGATTGCTATCGCGCCGGGTGGCTAGCTAGTTGGTTGCCTGGTAAATAAGCACAGGCTACCTGGCCGAGTGTTTCCCGTTTCAACAAACCGACTCCCCATTGTTCTTTTTCATTCACCATCCAGCTTCGCCTTTGCTCACGCCACTGTCATTTTTACACGATACAACTCAAGGCAGACTTGTATATTTCGATACGGTCGTAAGCTCTCCCGCTCTATGACGAAACCAACTGCCACTGAGATACTTCGGTGGTGTCGCATCAATTGTTCCACAGCCATTGGCCAGCTCGGAGTCCCCCCCCCCCCCCCCCCCCCCCCCGATTGTTTTGTGACGTGAAAACTGGTCTTAGACAGGGGGGTACACAATTACTTCAGAACATATCGTCTGGGGAACTACCATACTAACCTGATAATTTCTGGATTTTATTGAGAAAAGGCTTTTATATACTAGTTCTGTTGTCAGCTTAAAAAAAAAAAAATTTAATTGTCACTTTAACAGGTTTTTTCCCCCAAAGTTAATGTACACAGTTTTTGTCAGATTAGTTTTGATGACATCAAGATTATGTAACCTGGAGAATGTTCAAATTGCGAGTGCGCGGGTTTACTCGTTTGTTTGGTTTTTGTTTTCGTTTTTTATTTTGTCCTTTTTTGTTGTTGCTTGTTTGTTTCAACATCCAACCTCCACCCCCCCCCCCCCCATCACCCTACGTGGTGGCAGTGCTGAAAAGGACCCGTATGGTCAACTGAACTGTGATAAAACTAAAACAACAGCTCCGTTCACGAACGGTGTTGCAAACCATGCGCATCAACTTTTCGGCATTAGACCCGGTCTGTTGACATTTGAAAGCAGATAACATTAGGTCGTGCTGGGGGCGCCAGGCATTTCCGTAGTTTGTCACCCCTAGTTTTAAAAACATAGAATATCGATGAAATTATTAACAAAAGACATTTAAATGCACAAACAAAAAAATAAACAAATAAATACATAAATAAATAGATAACAGGCCATCTACTCAATGGACAGCAAGTTTCCATTCTGATCCATATGTACAGAGTCACAAACTAGTCGCCAGGCTATCATTTAAAAAAAAAAGCTGGCAAGTCATAAATTGTAAGAGGAGGAGAAAAAGTGGAAAGATATCTTGTAGTACGTGCCATCTAATAAATTGTAGTAAGAGACTTAAAACTGTAAAGATCTTCTTGAACACAGGCCGGGGAATAAGCCACAAAGGCAGAACAAAAATCAGTGGACGATAGTAAGAAAAAAGGACAAAGGCAGAGTCAAAGAACAGTGAGAGCAAAAGGAAAACTGAACTGGAATTGAATTTCCTGAAAGCACACAATAAATATGTACGGAAAGATCCCCAGGTATTTGCATGGGTCTGCGACTCTTCCAGACCCTAACATTTCTGTTCATATTGTAA
>JAMYXO010002515.1:0-23452 GCA_033310375.1 Conus canariensis | reverse complement strand
CCAAAAAAACCCGAAAATTCGCGAAGTTTACTTTAAAAGCTTTTGTATCCCCGTAGATACTGTAGCAGCCCTTGCCTGTGTCACGGGTCTATTTGGAATTTTGGGGGGTTTGGGAGCTTGAGGGCCCAAAGCAGCCGGGAAAGTATAAAAAAGGGAGAGAGGGAGAGAGAGAGGGGAGGGGAGAGAGAGAAAAAAGGGGAGAGAGAGAGGAGAGATTTTTATCGGGACATACAAGAAAAAAGTAGCAAAATTAAAAACTCTTGCCGTAATAGAAACCAAAAAAAAAAGGGAAGAAAACCAAAGTATTTGGGGGAAAAAAACAAAGCAAAAACCCCAGCAACAGCATAAGATGAAAATTTGCTCTTTGGGAAAAATAAGCATTTACTCATAAAAATACAAATTAAAAATGAACTTTATAAATACATACTTCATAAAAACTTTCTTTAATACATCCAAACAGATCGCTGGTTCAAATACCTCAAAACGGCGGCTCTGGCTCGGCGCAGCGGCGGCTCTGGCACAACTGGCAGTCGGGTTATGTCGACTCCCACGTCGACCTCTCCACCCCTCAGCAGGGTGGAGATAAGGGAAGAACTTGGCCGCCCAGACCCGGGGCGCAGGGGCAGGGCGGGTTACTGTCGACTCCCTCCTCGACCTCTCCACACCCTCAGCAGGGTGGGACAGGGGTAGAAACCCCGGCTAGCCCCGACCCTCTAGCAGTGGCAGCCAGTTCCCGTTTACACCAGGACAAGACTTTACTGGGGGAACTAAAAACTACCTTGATTATCTAGCTACTAGACATGGCTATTATTCATTAGGTTATTAATCATATTCATAAACCCCAGTTACTTCATATTTTACCAGAACTTGGGGGAAAATACTCATAGGAAATCCAACATTTTCCATACAATATCACAATAGAACATTCTCTTTTCCGAAATCATGTTTTACACTTTGGGGGGGGAAAGGATTTCCACATAGACCTTTTTACGAAAAACCAAGAAAATAATCACAAATATGAAAAAACGATTTTTTTCGTCTCTTTCACCAAAAATGTTTTTTCATTTCATGTCTCTTCCATAAGGACAAGAAGTTTTTTTTTTTTCATTTCCAAATCACTACATCTCAGAGAAGGATTTCCTTTCAAAAAAAATTATTAAATTAGTAACTGTAACACCCCAAAAAACTCAAATCAAGGAAAGTTTTCCCACACTCTTTTTACAACAAATGACATTTTTTCAATCAAAGGATGTTTAAATCATACACAATATTAATACACGTTTTTTCCCATCACCCCCCGGGCTACTTATTTGTATATTATAATAAATTAGATAAACAAAACTTTTTTTTTCTTTATAAACCCATGAACATAACCCACCTCCTTTTCCGTCACTATCAACAATTACTTTCTCTTTCTATTCTACTTTCAAAAAAACAATTTCCCCTTCCCCCTATCAAGTCCGAAACCAAAAAACAACCATATTTTTTTTTTTCTAAAAACCTTTACTAGGCGCTGAGAAAGTTACTCGCCTATAGGAGGGGAGAATATTTGGTGTCGATAATTAAATACCTGATGCCCAGCAAATCGTTCGGGAGTCCCCTTGGGCCACGGGGAACTTGCACTGCCGGAATGCGTAAGACTGCTGATCGTTTAGCTCCCCTGACTTATACAGAGCGGGGGTGAGCAGCAGTCGGGGAAAACAACAACCGGTTTCCGGGGAACATGTCGGTCAGCGCGGTTTTTAAAAATTTGTGACGGGACAAAAACGGTCCGTCACATATACATACATAAGTCACATACTACATACATAATACAAAATAATACATACATACATACATCATAATACATAAACATATATACATACACACACACATTTTTACGCATGGTGTCGGGTGCGTGTTCTGCTGTTCTCATCAAAAAAATGTTTGGATGCGTGACGACTTTTCTCTACACCCACCCACCCCACACAAACAAGATAGCCGGGGAAAACAAGTTAAGTTTCTGCTTTTTTTTCTTTTCCTGCCTGAACCAAAAAAATAAAAACAAGTGATAATACATAATAATAGCAATCGGGGTTTAAAATTGTCTTTCTCCACAACCAACATTCTTTGGGGGGAAAATGTTGTTTTTTTCTCTCAAACTGTAAAAAATATTTTTAACTGACTTTCCTTTCAGCATAAAGAAACCTACACTCTCGATACCCCCTTTCAACGACCATGACCTGAAAGTTCCGTGAATCCCTAATTTAAACTTTCCACAAATTCACACAAATATTCCCCAGTCTCCTTTGCCACTTCCAGTCTTGATTTTACTCCGGACAGTTCATTTTTTTTTACATTAAATTCCAGTCATCATCAGTTCTTCTTTCGTTCTACTTCTTTTCCTCTTCCACTTACTGTTGTTGTGGTTGTTGTTGTTGTTGTTCTTGTTCTTTTCTTCTTCTTTTTCTTCTTTTTTCTTCTTTCTTCTTGCTTTTGTTCTTTTTTCTTGTTCTGTTCTTCTTCTTCTTTTCTTTTCTTCTTCTTCTTCTTGTCTTGTTTCTTTGTTTATTTTTCTTTTTGGTATTTTTAAATTTGTTTCGTTTTTTTATTAAAAAAAACGTGAAAAAAAAAAGAAGCCAATGTTAGGTAGGCATCGGTCTGCCAGCGCTTTGGGGCTAAGCAGGTAACATCTGCAAGTCGTATCTATAATACCCTCTTTTTAAATTCTCTATCTTAGTTGTTAATTCTTTATCCATCATTTAAAAAACGAGTAGTGTGGTTCAAAATTTTAGATGATGTGGTGTAGCGTATATGGACTAGTCCGCACGCAGGACGCCTCCTTGTAAAAACTAAAAAATTTAACTGACAATTCTTCTTTTTCTCTTCTTCTACTTTTTTTTTTTTTCTTCGTTTTCTTCTTGTTCCGCTTCTTCTTCTTCTTCTTCTTTTCTTCTTCTTTCTTTTCTTTTCTTCTTCTTCTTCCCTTCTTTTCCCCTTTCCCATCTTCATTTCTTCTTCCTTTCTTTTTCTTTTTCTTCTTCTTCTGTTTTTCTTCTTCTTTTCTTCTTTTTGTTTTTCCTCTTCAACTTCTTTTGCTTTTCTTCTTTTTTTCTACTTCCCTTTCTCCCCTCCTCCTCCTCCCCTCCTCCTCCCCTCCCCCTTTTCTTCTTCTTCTTTTCTCAATCTTCTCTTCATCTTCTTCTTCTTCTTTTTCTTCTTTTTCTTTAACTTGCAACAATAGTCTTTTCTTCTTTTTATCTTCAACCGACTTTTTTCCTTATCAACTTTTTCATATGAGACTTTTTTTTTTTTTAAAACAACCCCTCTTAGAGCCCCTATTTCCCATCGACCATAACATTACTGTGGAACAGAGTTCCCCCCACTACAAGCCAGAGCACAAAAAACCCCCAAATTTCCCTTTAGTCACACCGAACACACACAGCGCGCGCGCGGCGTTTACGCATGCAAAAAAAAAAAACTTCAGCTTCAATCTTTAAAAACATCTATCACCTACACAAACACTAGCCCAAAATTTTTTTAAAGGCTCCTTTGCTTAAAAAAAAAATAAAATAAGCAAAACTCATACCCGGCGTGCGTGCGTTTTGTGTGTGCGTGGGCGTGCGTGCGTGTGCGTGCGTGCTTGCGTGCGTGCGGTATGTGTGGGGGTTGGTGTGTTTTGTGTGTGTGTTGTGGGTATTGTCTGTGTGTCTGTCTGTCTGTAAAAGGCTTTAAGTAGCGTAAAGTTTGTACAAATGTGCTGGCAAGTGCGTGATGTGAGTCTTAGCATGTGTTTTTGCATGGATCACACTGCATATGTGTTTAAATGAAAACTTGCAAAAGATTGTTCGAGGCGACTGAACCCAAAATAAACACATCTGAAATTTTCCTCGAAGACATTGATTTCTGCCCAAGGTATCTTTTCCCCTGAATCAAAGCAACCCAAACTCTTTTTTCTAGAGGAAAATCTTTTCAGGTGTAGAACTTTTCATCTGTAAGTCTGAAAGACAGCAAGTTTTTTTGGCATATGTGAGCAATTCACAACTTACTGGAAGTCCACGACATGCCCCGGCGGTATGTTTTATCTCAGTAAACGACTTCAGTGTGTGGCCCCCGAAACTGGCTGATAATCCTTGACAGTTTTGCGCAGTGGTTTGGGGTTTGGGGCTGTTTGCTACATAAATTTTGCAGGCCCCATAAATTTTTGAAGACACCCTTTTTTTATTCGACCAAAAACTTTTACAAAAAAACAAGGTAAATTAGTAAAGGTGAAACCATAAAAACCAGCAACCTCAACAAGAAAGTAAGACCAAACCCCCCACAAGGATTTCGAAGAACAAAAAGCCCGCCTAAGTCCAAGACCCAATAAAACAGCACCCCCCCCCTTACACGGGCTGGGGACAGGGTTAAAACTGACGACAGAAAACCCCAGTCAGATGAACCCAAAAATTGTTCACTGTCTCATTGACTGCTTCTCCCAGTTTGTCTTTGTCACCTCGTACTAAGAGGCGTTTTGAAACCCAAAAAATGGCTTTCGAAATCTGAAAATCTTTTTTGCCTTTAGTCGTCAATGATAAACCCCCAGCCCTCCCGGGTGGTTTGTTTAACTGCTCGCGGGCATTACTCAAAATTTTTTAGAGGCACCTGCATTAAAACAAAAGCCAAGTTGAGGACGGACGTGAGAAACGGACATGTCCTTTTACAGTCCTAAATCCCCGGGTTTGGGGGGTTTCACGTCACAAATTTTTAAGCTGGCGTCACAGAGCGCCCCAAACCCCTAGGATTATTGTCTTTCTTCCCGGAAAAATTGGGGGGGGAACGTGGCGTCAATAAAATAAAAAGGGGAAAAAAGAGGGACTCTCCCCATATTCTGAAAAAATTTCACACATTGTCTTGGGTTTTGGGTTACCCTCAGGAGGGAAAGTTACTTTCATTAAGCAATTTAGGATGGGGCTGCAACGCTTTGGTCAATACTAAATTTCTTTGAGAGAAAGGGTGGGGATGTTCCTGCTAGAACTGTAAAGTCACGAATTTTTTGATTTCGTGTGTTTTTGTCAGCGTCAAAAAGTATTCAAAAAGAAATTTTTCAATGCTTTTTGGTGAAATAAAATGCGGTCCGCCCATCCCCAGGAGTTGCATGGCTCCTTCCACCCTTTCAACGCATAACAAAAAAACCCTGCAAGTTTTTTGTTTGCCCAAAAACAATCCTTTTTCACACACGTTTTTGTCTTGTATCACGACAGCGTTTGTGGGGGACAAAATTTTTCTTTTTTTTGAAAATATTTTAAATGTAAATAAAGATTTTATTGTTGAAAAAGTTATTTGGGGAAACAGCGTTGCCAGTACGCCATTTTAAAAAATTTTTGGGGAGTATCCCAATGAAATACCACTGGGTGTGATTCTATCAGGCTTTTGCAGACAACGTTGAGTTTTTTTGTAACCATATAAACATGATGGTTTTACGGTTAAAAATAGCCGCTGTATTAAAAAAGCCAACGATGAACGAGTACTCAGACTGTGTGGAGATTAACGAGATAAACTGTCCGGGGGATGAGAAAATCTGGGTCACCGCGTTAGTCAGTGATGCTGAAAAACTCGGTTTTTACTTTATTGGATGGCACAGGATTTTTACCTATCATGTCTGGGACACTAAATTTTTTTTGTCCTAGCAGCCATTACCATGCCAATGATTCATACTCTCCTTCCTGTTATACCGATGAAACTTTTTTTCAATTTGTGTTTAGGAGGGATGAACAAAATTGTGAAACCCAACTTTGTACTGGCTTCTCCAGTGTGGGATTCTAAATCGTGGGGGCTGGAAAACCTTTGTGCGGCGGGGGTCAGTTTTCCTCGCAGATGAGAATTTCGTGTGATTTTTCTGTCTAAAAAATTGTCTGTGTCAAGGTTTACCTTCGTGTGTATAATGTCTTTCCCGTTGCACCTTTCCCAGCCGGTAGTGGATCAAAAGGGGGCCCAGAATGGAGGGTGAGTTATCACAATTCATATCTTGTGTTTCTAAATCTATCAATTGTTCACCGCTAACATCTCGGATGTTAATTTTCCTAACCTACTAACCATCGATCTCTCCAACAATCGCAACAGACTTGGATTACAGGTTTACAAATTTTCAAATTTTTGAGAGATACGCTAAAGACAACCCCAAGAGTCAAAAAAACAACGTTTCTTGAAGAGAACCATTCGAATTGACCAGGGGGATTTTTCCCCCAAAAAAACGCAAATTGAAGCAGTAAGTGATGTATTATATGTTTTTATTTTCCCCTCGTTTAAAGTTTTGAATGATCTTTTTCTGCCATAAAAACCTCGGAAAATGGGATTAAAAAAAGGTCCCACAGCTGACTGAATGGATAAAGGGGGTCCGTGATAAATTTTCCTTTGACTCGTGGTCAAGACCCAGCATTTAAACAAAATATTTTCATCAAACTCAGACTAGCTGTAACACTGTTTCCCTGCCCACTCCAGCAATTAACATGGGGCCCCCCCCCAGACCGCACTCCCTTCTTTAAAAACTCTTGTCCCAAATAAAACCTTACAGTATTTCTTCTGGTTGTTCAGCACAGTTGCCATTCGGGGAAACTTGCTTTGCGTTGTCATTGTTCTGTAACCAAGAGCGTGTTAAAAGCATTTTTTTGATGCGTGACCCATCCCCATTTTTCCCAATATTGGTTGGGAATTCATGTCGCATTACTGTGGCAGCGACGGGGTTTTCAAGGAAAAATCACCCAAAAAGGGAGGGGGCAAATGTGTGGTTTGCAAAGTGGCGGCTTTCTTTCCTTTCTGCCTGAAGTGTCGTTTGGATCTTGGTTCATCTTTGGGGATCAGTCTTGGCTTTTTTTTTGGTTCCCTGAACGTTCGGGAAAACAGATGAAATTTTCATCCATATTTTTGCACTTAATTGGACCCTTTGGGAAAACTTTTTTGGCAATGGTACCCTTTCTTCCAGACGTGCACTGGGGATTCGTGGTCAGTCTGGTTCTGTCGTAGGCTTGTTTGTCTATTTCTCCAACCAAGGATTTGGGTGGTTTAGGTTTTGTGTAGGATGAATTTTCCCTTGGTTCAATGATTTTGGCAAGTCGGGTTTTTCTCCCAAAGAAACGCAAATTTACAGAATACAACTTGACCCAGCAAAGGGGACCATATATGCATCATTTTCACTGATAGGAAAAATATAGAAAGAATGTTGTTTGCGGGTTTTTCGTTCGCCCGGGTTCCCTAAGGGCTTCAAAGGGCGTCTAAATTTAGAGATTATGGTTCTCTGACTGTGTTTATGTTACCTCTTAACTCTGCTCTCATCCAGTTCTGTACTTGTGGAATGGGGCCCAAGAACGAGGGGGTCAAGCTACAAAAAGGAAATGTTACAGTTGTTGGTCACGACTTGCTCAGCCAGGATCAAAAAAAAAATGTGTAGCGAATGAGTAATATGTTAAAAATACCTTCATATTTTCCCCTAAACTCTTCTCTCTCTCTCTCTCTCTCCTCTCTCTCCTCTGTATGAAGGGTGGGTGGGAAATTGTGCAACGTGGGGTTTGATTTTCGCCCCCAGGGTTTTCAACTCAAATGAATTCCTTGTTCATTACACACAAAAAGCCAGACCCTTCCCCCTTTCCTTTTTCCCTGCTCAACCCTGTGCTGCTTCCTTGTCTCATTCCCCAAATTTCGGGCCCATGTCAAACCCCGCTCTGCATTGGAACTACAGAGCGCAGAAGGGAAATTTTTTCCAGCGAGGAAGATTTCCTAATGATGCAAAAAATCGGGTATGAATCCAATTAAATCACAAACTTCTGCACACAGGTCATTTAATTCTTTTTGTTTAAGCTAGCAAATCCTTGCAGAACCAAGAAATTTTTCATAAAGGGGCGCCCTGGTGAAAACTTGTCCACATACGCAACCCCACATCTGCAAAGTTTTGGGGACCACCTCGCATGTTTTTAATGATGGAAAATGAATTAAAACTAAGAGAGAGAATTAAGAAGGGGCTCGTGGCTACGACTTAGCAGTGTCGACCTACGCATTAGAAAAATGCGTGGGGTGGTGGATGTGGGGGCACGGGCCCATTATGTGCAGTGTGCATGTGTGTTGTTCTTTGACTTAAGTTTTTTTCCCCCAAAAGGGTGATATTAGACAAAAAAATAAATTAAAAAAAAATTAAAATAAAATAAAAAAAATAAAAATCAAAAACAAAAAAGGGGGAAAAAAAAAGGGTGGGGGGGGGGGGGGGGGGGGGGGGGGGGGGCCGGGGGGGGGTTTTTTTTTTTTTGAGATGGTGTTTTTATGGGGTTTGTCCTTTAGTAATAGGGGGTTTATCTTCCTTACCCTTTCTTTCTGCCCTTCACGTATTAATCTTTCTATTAGTACTTGACAGATCTGATACTTATAAAGTTGTATAATTTGGACGCAAATAATTTAAAGTTATGCGGTCCCAGCCCAGCCACCCAGGAAGCCATCCCCAGGATTCCACCGTAAAACCCCAATCTCGAGTTATGGTTAGAAAAAATGATTGCTACTGCAAAAGAATATTCATTGTTTTAAATATCTTAAACTAAAAAAGAAAAAAAATTTCCCCAATGTGTTTACTACTTAACAAAAAAAGAAAAATTAATTTAATAACGCAGGAAAGAACAAAAATAATAAAAAATCAAAGAAAAATCCCAACAGGACTGGAAGAAAAATTGGAAAAAAATTTTAAGAAGTAAAGCATTTACAATTTTTTCAATGGATAATGGCTCAAAAGGTAGCAGACCCCCCAAAGTTTTAGAAATGAGTGCTTTAATTTCAGAACAGTGTAGGAGTAAATGTTTAAGTAATCGGTTTCCACATAACAAGAGAACTTAAAAATAGGCATTCGGCTCACCCCCTCCCAGCTCCAAGGGTAAACCCGGTTTTTCGCTGTTGCTCCGCTGGCTTACCCAAATGCCTATTTATATTTCCCAATAGTAAACACTTTACAAACATCAAATTGGTAGGATTATTGTTTTTAACCTAATTTAAAAAAAATTTTTGAGACTTTATTTTTTGCTTAACCCTTCGTTTTTCTTGATGTTTTCAAAACATCATTTTCAGCATACTTTCATCAAATCGTCTTGTCTTTCATGGGGAAAAAAAAACAACAGTCTTTAACTGTTCTCTAAATTTTTTAAAAAAACGAGTTATTTTTTTGACATAAAATCCCACACTTATCCCAGCAGTCTTCCACTGAAAGCCAGTTTTGACAAAGCGTTTTTTTTTTTTGACTATACCCTTTTTCGCGAAAAAATCATCTATAATAAATAAGCGCGTTCCCCAAACATTTTAAAAAAAAATTTCTAAAACACTCACTCAGTTTATTGCTGGGGGTAACTAAATAGTTTTCATCACCCCGTCCTTTAAAAACCTTCTATCGTGATAGCTTTTTTCCCATTTAAGTTGGGGAGAAAATTACTTTGATAAAAAATTTATAACGAAAAAACTGTTTGAAATGGGTCGAGGACAAATATTGTTTTTCCACAACCAGTCTGTCCAAAAAAATAAATAAAACAATGGGGGGTTTTTATCAAAAATTTAACATGGGGCATTGACCCCAAAGTCGTTTGCTCCATAGTTTTAAAAAACGAATTTAATTTTTACACCAGTTATTGTTTTTATCATACTCTCGTAAAAAACTTTTTCGTAAAAAAAAACCCCTAAAAGGGCCCCAAATGTGAAGATTAATCCGTTCAGTTCTGAAAGTTGTTTCTTTTAAAAACAATATAAATTTTTGTTGCTGTTGTTTATGACCTTAATACCTCGCCTTTGTAAAAAACGCGACAGTAACTTAAGTTTGTCAACGTCTAAGTTTTCCCAGAAATAAAAATTTCCTTTCCCATAAGGTTGTCACTAACACCCACAGCCCCATTTCTTTGCCTCATCTTTTAAGACAAAAAATTTTTTAAAATATCTTTGTGAACGTGTCTCCTAATTTTGGCGTGGAATAAACTGTAATTTTTGTAGAAGCTTTTTTAAAAAAACCGATTCTCTTCTGTGGGGGATGTACTGTTTGCCCCCAAAGGCTTTATTTCGACCCTTTTTCCCGACTGTTGCCCTGGAAAGATTACAGTAAAGGGCCGGGGTTTAATGCTTTTCTAAAACTTTTTTGGCGGTCGAAAAATGAAAAGGGGCTTAAAAAATTCAAATTTTTATGTCCCATTCTAAATATGGTTCTAAGTCCCATTTTTTGTCATTTTTAAACTTTTATTTCATCTGCCTGTATTTTTTTCTTCAAGTTTTCGTAGTTGTTCAAATTTGGAAACCTTTTGTGTCTCAACCTTTTGCCTATTAACCTTTTGTTTCAAAACCATATAAATTTCCATCTCACCGTTTTTTTCAAATCCCCGTCTGAATTTTTTAAAAACAAAAGTTCAATCTCAGGCGTAATTTAACCCCCTGTTTTACGTGACTTTTTTAAAACAACGTATTTTTATTTTAAAAAATGTAAATTACCCAAAATTTTCAGTTTTCCCTGTTTTATCTTGTTTTTTTAATTAAATATTGCCCTCCCAAAGAAAAATTTTAAAGTAAAGGGATCGAAATTTCTAATGCCTTTGCACTTTTTGATGAAAGTTTTAAAACATTGGGGGCCCCTTCCCATATATATTTTTCGGGTTTTTAGTTAAAAATTTTTAATGAGTTAATTTAAGGAAGTCGAGGGGATATTCCCCCAAAAAAGAAAAATTCGTTGGTAATTTAAAAATTTTTTGTCTAAGTTTTAAAATCATTTTCTAGCTTACTAAAAAAAATTTGGAAAATTTCTTTTCATTTGGGTTCATTTTTTAATTTTGCATTTTAAGGAAGAATGTCAAAGTTTATTGCTTCTTTTAGTGGCAAAAAAAAACACAATTTTCAAATTTAAGTTTCCTCCATAAATTTTCAAACCCCCCTTTTTTTAAAACCTAATTTTGTAAAATTCATTGCGTTTGGGCCCTTTTTTCAAGTTTTCCAAGGGTCTAGTTGTTTATTTTACAACTTTTTAAAACAAATTTTTGGGATTCAAATATCAAATAAAAAATTTTGTAGATCATTAAAAAGATATCCTAACCCTCCTTTTCGTACCCTTTAACGCCTTTCGTGGTTTGCCCTTAAAATTCCCCCCCCCCCCCAAAAAACACACACCCAAATTGTTTCTCAATCCACAACGAACCATTTAAAAACTTTGCGTTTTTTTGCGCACAACTGGGGGGGAGTGTCGTAGCTGATCATTTAAATAAACCTGTCCTTTGGGAGGTCAGTGTATAGATTTTCATTTTTTTTACACCTCAGACTTTTTTTTACGAACTGCAAGGCCTTACCAAATGACAAAACGTTAATCCTTTCAGCAACAGAAAGATTACAAGGCTTTTGAAAGGATCTGAAACGTTTGATATTGCCCCAAAGACAGACTTAGACAAAAGTTTGGACTTAATCTGGTTTGGCCCCCTTTTATTTTTGGGGCGTGCACGAAAGTATAACTATGATGGAACCCTCCTTACAATCTTTCTCTTCGGGCAAAAACTTTTCACCCGGGTCCATAGAGCAAGGCAAAAAAAAGCTTGGGACAACATTTATTTTTGGGTACTTCTAATGGCAAACTAAGCGGGAATAGAACAAAATAAACGACTAATTCGTACTTATGTTTGGTTTTTTTGCTGGGTTTCGCAAGCAAAACGAGATCAAACTAATTGACCCTTCCCCGGGGCTTTGACGCCCAAAAACGTTTTAGCAAATTTGAGGATTCATTAATTCTGCAATTGTTTTGCCTTCAAGATTAAAAGGTCCAAAATGTTTGCTCCCCAAGATCGAAAGTAGACCTTTGCTTTGGCACTGGTTTAACAGCCCCTTTCTGACCTCGATCCAATGGGAACAAAATAAACAAAATAATGAAATCCTTGTGGCTGGAAAAAGAGAAGGTCGGAAAAAAACACATAAATTCTAAGCCAGCAATGAAATAAAAAAAGAACCCCCACCAAACCCCCGACCCCCCCAACCCCCCCCATTCAACCCCCCAAAAAATAATGACCAGAATATGAAAAGAAGCATTTTGTTTTTGGTTTTAACTGCCCTAGGATTACTTGGTCTTTACTTACTAAAAAAGTAACCCAACTTTTAAAGACAACAAATTGTCCAAAATGCCAGCCAAAACCAACTACTTACTTGCGGCAGAAAAAAGCCAGCAAAACACCCCCTATTATACCAGGCAAAAAAATCTATTGCTTTCTGGCAATTTTTTTAAAAAAATGCAAGATGATCAATTTTTTTTTTTCCCCATGATTTTGATGGGGTCCGGTGGCACTGCCCCCCCACCCCACCGCCGTAATAGCCAACACAGTTATTATTGCAAACCAAAGGCTGTATAAAAACTTGCAAATGTGCACCTTGCTCTCAAAAACAGTGTTTATTCGTTTGCTAACGTGTGTCTTCATAAAAAAATTCTTTGGATGTTTCTCTTTTTCTGCTCCTTGAGTTCGAAAATTGTTCTGGGTTTAGAGACACATTCTAGTCTTGCTGATCTCTCTTGTTCAAAAATCTTTTGTTTTTGGGTGATTCTTTTTTAAACCCCCCTTCCTAATTGGGGTCATCAGCCTCAATAGTTTTTCTTTTTCTTTTTTTAAGCCCCCCTCTAGTTCACCCTTTTTTGCTAAATTGTTTGTTAAAATTTCGCCTCGAGCTTTTAAAAGCAGACAGGGCCGTTATTTCCTCATAGGTAGGGGCGGATCGGCATATTTTTTAATACTTTTTCTTTTGAAAAACGGTTTCATTATTTCTCTGCTTTTGGGGCTTAAATCTTTAAGGGGTAGTTTTAAATTTTGGTTACGTTGGAGTTCTTGTAGTTGTTTTGAATTTTTAGCAACTGCTCACTGTCTAATTTTCCCGGGTTTAGCAATGCCAAGGCATTTTGTCGCTCACACGACCCTTGTCTAATTGTGTCTTGCTAAAAATTTGAGGGAGGTTTTGTTGTAACTGAACAAGTTGTCCTTGCTCGTTTTCACAAAAAATGGCATCTTTTGTTTCAAAATCATTGGGGTTAAAATTTCGGGGGTTCTTGGCCAAACGTAAAAGGTTTGACCTTATTTTCGTTAATTCACGCCGCAATGATTGTAATGGATTTGTAAAAAGGCGCATTTCACCATGTCGTCCCCCAGGATAAAAAACACAAATCTTTTCTCCCCTTTTTTAAAAATTTTAAAACTTTTTATTTTGTTTTATAAAAAAAATGTCACAAGATAGGGCTCGTTTTCTTGCCGCATAGAAGACTGAAAGAGCCCTTTGGCGTGAAGGGAAAAAAACAGAATTTATTGTTCCAAATAATCCATCTTTTATTGATTCAGATCAGATTCTTACTGTCAAATTTCCAGACCTAGGGCAGATAAAGTGATTGTGCCGGGATCTCACGGCTTATTTTTAAAAAATAGAATTGATTCAGCAACAGACGCAAACAGACAGTTGTACAGAATCGGGGACGGGAAAACGTTAAGAAAATTCTATAAAACTTGAGGGGCAAGAATTTTCTTTACACAATGCAGAAATTTCTAACTATTTGATTATGGCTAACCGATAATGAAAAGGGCCCGATCTTGCTTTTCAAGGGAATCGAAAATAACAAAACACTAAAACCAGAAAGACCCGAAAGAAAAAGCGGTAAAAGTATGAAGCTGTAAGTTAGCGTTTGGAAATCGCTTTTCAAACCCTTGGATTTTGAGTTGTTTAAAAAGCGCATCCCTATTTTAAAGGGGCATTAAAAGACAGATTTGTCATATGAACTAACTTTTAATGAATACAAACGTGTCATTAGATCGAAGACATGATTCCAAGTACGCATTTTTCGAATCTCGTTTTGAGTTTGACTTGTTACCCACCCAACTTGCAAGGCTGATTGGCAACAATACATCAAAATTACAATAATTACGAAAGAGTGATTCATCTTTCAAATATCCAAAAAGCAGAGCAGACACTATAGGAACTTTTTTTTTGCGCCCCCCGCAAGCCCCTTAAAGGTATTTTTTTTGCTGTGTGAAAAAAGAACCCATTCAAAAGACAAAGGGGAAAATTTTATCAATCCAAAAATAACTAAGTACAATGTTCAATTGAGGGAGTCCTAACCTTTTCCGGTGGGGGCTTAAACCTTATCACCCTTTTATGAAATAAGAAAATTTTTTGGAGGCGGGAGGTCTAGAAAGTCCAACAAAACCCTTTGGTCAAAAGATCTACACCTTACAGTGTTAGACTTGATGAATATTTAACAACGAAAACGGTTTATGGATTGCCCAAAGGCAACAGGGATTCGTTGCAGGGGGAGTGGGGAAAAACATTTTAAAGACTAATAAACTTTCAAATTGATAAAAAAAAAGAGAGTGAAAACCATTAATGTACATTTTTTTTTAAATTTTGAGCGCAGCTGAAATTCAAGATAACAATTAAAAGATACCCAAAACAAAATTATTTTTATTTTAAAAAAAGCATTCTGTTAGACTTACCCAAAAGTGCCCAAAGAAGAGTAGCGCTGCTGAGAAAAAAAAAACTTTCAGATTAACAAACAAACACAAATGAAAAACCCAACAGAGCAGGCCCTTTCAAAATACATTTTAAAACCCAACGAAGGTATTCTGCTGTTTTTAAATGTTGTTACATTTTTAAATACTGGGCATCGGCGGTTAGTGCTTTAACAGCAGGAAAAAGGGTTAGGCCCTTTTTGAACCAGGCGTGGGTGAAACCGGTAGCTAAACCTTAGGTTTTGTTTTTTAACTCTTGGCCTGTGTTCTTGGCGAAAAGTGGTGTCAGCAAAAAAAAAAAAGCAAAACCCAGAAGCACACAGCTATGGTTCATAAAAACAAAAACTTAGTTCCTTCAAACTGCAATAATAAAGCCCCTTGCGATCGAACACCCCGGGATGAAGAATTTTAGCGCCCAGGCTGTTTTTGAGGACTCAAAAGCAAAATTTTGATCTTCAAAAAAAGGGGAAAGGGAAATTTTTTCTCAACAACCAACCCCGCCAATAAAAAAGGAATGCTTAAAAAAAGTAACGAAACATTAAACTCTTTTCTAAACAGCCCCACATTAACAACCCAAAGGGGGCGTTTTACTTTATTTTATGAGCCAAGCACAAAAAGCCCTTGATATTGATTCTGTTTAATTTTTAATTTTTTTGATTTAAAAAAAATATTTTGAGTTAGAAAAGAAGTCAAAGGATAAAAAAAATATGAAGGTTCGATGAATTTTTTGAAGCAATCCGAGGAGAGCGTTTGTCAAAAGCTTTAAATGAGGTGTTTTAGAAGTTATTGATCCAACAAAGGTACAGGCAAGGTTGTCAGCATTTCTAAAGTTCCAAAAAAACTAACAATAAACCCCAGTTAAAGTAATTTTTGTTTTTTTAAAATCGCTATAAAAAAATAAACAAGAAAATCAGAATCGGGTCTCAACTAAACAGCAATATTTTTCTTTAATAAAACTTAACACCCGGTTGGGCAGTCAACTTCTTCCAGTTTAATAAGGGCCTCGAAGCAGAAAAAAGAAGGTTGGTTGGTAAAGGGGGGAAAAGGGCCCTAGACATCAGTTTAAAGGGAAGGCAAGTAACCCAAATTTGTAGGCAAGTCTTCATTCCACTGCCCCAACATTAGTTAAAAAAAAGAAAGCAGTTTGAACATAAAAAATTCAGCGACAAATGTTTTATGTGGTGCTTTTCTTGCTAGGCTGCATCATTTTTCCAAAAAAAACGAGAGGGGTATCTAACTATTTACGGGGGCCATAATCTTAACTTTAACGGCCTTGAATTTCCTAGGGTGTAGACAAAATTGATCGTTTGAAAAACAAAACCCCCAAAAAAAGTTAATTTACACATGGTTGAAGAAACCAACCTTCTGCCAAATTGAGTGTCAAAGAACACCAACAATAGGCGAACCAACAGGAGTCAGTAGACTTTCCTGAGCAAAGCCTTAATGGGTTGCACTACATCAATAGCACAATGAGTAGTTTCTAGTGCTCTACAAAACAAATACAAAAAGAATTCGTAAAAATGTTTAACAAAAATTCGTCCGTTCAAGCTGCGAGCGAACATAAAAACATTGTATTAGCCCTTTGACTGTGAACAGAACTAATTACGCCCGGAGAAGGCATAAAGTTAGTTTTAAGAACTAAAAACGGTTTTGCAAATAGCCATGTTGTTTACGCAGATTCGAATCATCATTGTCCTTAAAAGGCCCAAACCCCACAAAATTTTCCTAAAACGTTTTAATGAGAAATCATCGATTTGCCATTTGCCTTATCATTGTTGGTCGGATGGCGCCCATTCAAAGCCAGAATTATACAGGGGACCAAATGCTGCAAAATATTTCTTAAAAGCATGCAGCAATGCGTAATGCCTGTTCTAATAATCTGAATTTTATCTGAAATCAAATGACCCCTGAAGACCAAAAAAGTATGATCAGCCACTCAGTGGATTTGTGGTTTAGGCCTTCCCCAGAGAACCCAAACAGTAAGAGACCATGATTCACTTTAGGGAAAGTTTAGGGGAGCACACACAGTAAATAAAACTTCAACTAAAGTTTAAACCCAAAGACTGGAAGCTGCCTATTCTTTCACAACTTGCGGGTTCGACTCTCACCTTAAAAATGCAAGCATAACCGCGACTTCAGGGTGCATGCATTGCCTCATCAGAAAAGAACAGGGTTTTTTCACTTTAAATAACTTTTTCTCGACTCTAGCAACACTGGGGTTCTTTAGAGTCATGGCTGTCCTTAAACCTGCCCAATAACAGAAGAATATTTTGACCAACTTTTGTTAGAAAGGGCTTTTACCCTATGAGTACTGAAATTGGGAAAGGTTTGACGAAGAACATTCCCCCTAAAGGCGCGTTCTTTTCTAGTCTCAAGGAAAGGACATCAGTGTTTCTGTTACCAGCATGCTCAAGATGCGGGGGCAGAATTTTAGGTGAAAAACGTGGGAGACAAACATGATTCCTTTTTAAAGGGGCGGATACCTGTTTTTTGGGCGGCGTTTTTGAAAATTATAGGAAGCCCGCAGAAACATTCAGCTTGGACCCCGCGCATTAATTTTGCGCCGGGGATGATTTGGGATCTTTTTAAAATAACAGGGTACAGATTGACCTGTTGTTGCCCTGCCAATTTTCAGATGATGAAAAGGATTGCGGGGGGAAATCAGTAGGGCGTCGCCCCCTTTACTGAAAAACAAAAAACAAAACTTGGCGACTATGATCCAAGAAAATTTTAACTATTCATGAATTTAGATGCAAACAATCTGTAGGAGGGGCAATGGCGCAATCATTCCTTACGAAATTTTAAAAAATGTACACGGGCCAAAAGACTTTCAAAGCTTTTAAAATGGTACCTACTCAAGAAGCTGCGAAAAAAGGCTTTTCAGAAGTTGATTTAGAATACCCTCAGAACTTCATGATTACCAAAAGGGACTATCCATTAGGGCAGAAAGTCAAAAAGGTCAATGCAAAACCCCACCAAAACCTTGTCCTAACCGTGAAAAAAAAATTATGTCTGTCATTCAGATTCTTCAATTTTATTTAGAAGGTTTAAAGTGACAGCTGTTCATCGTTTAATTCCCTTTTGATAAAGACGTTCATAAAAACCAACTCATGAAGAACACTGTCTCAGAACTAATCCGCAGAGTTCAAAAAAAAAAAGATTTTTTTCAAGTTGATAAACAACAGCTTTTTTGGGAAAAAGCAGGGAAAACCGCAAAGCGTAAAATGTTGTTTGGTCCCCAGAGAAAACGTTGCAATTAAGTTGACTTAAAAACCCAATTTTCAGGACTTCAAAGATTTCATGAACTTTTTGGCTAATGATGAAAAAAAAGAAAGTCAAATTTGGGATAAGCCCGTTTTTTTGGGTTTATGTTTTAGAGTGTCAAAGTTTTTGATGTTAAAATTTCTTTACGTACTTTAACCCCTTGTACCCTGAGTCCAAAGACTTTACACAGATACAGTTCCTTTGAATCGACCCCCTACTGAAGATATTATAAGACAGGAAAAATAAAAGTAGCAAAAGAGCAGCTGGGGTACGACACATCTGGTTCCCAAAAAGATTCCCCTTTGCATTCAGATAAAAAATAAAAGGTTTTAGGAAAGATGAAGGATAATTATTGGAGGTGTGATAAGGGGTTTTTGGTTTAGGTCAAAAAATGTACATCTTTCAACCCCAAAAAAAAAAGTTGTTAAAAAAGCAAAGGAAAAATCTCCAGTGTTGTGCAGCAAACTACACAACAATTACAAAGAAGCATTTTTTTGGAAAATAAAATTTTTTCATCTGACAATTACAAGCGCGTCTAATCTACATAGTTTAACACAATGTTTAAAAAAGAATCATTAGATGAAAAACACTAAACGAATTTGTTAATCCAGGTTTTTCATAGCAATTGGGACGGGGGACATTTGGTCAAGCGAAAAATTAATATCAGAAATTTTTTTATCCAGAATAGCGGAATTTGTGGTTGTTTTTTCAAGATTTTTTTTTTTTTTCAAGATTTTTGATTTTTTCATATAAATAGGATCAAGGGTATTTAAAACTTTATCTTTGTTTTAATAATAAATCTATACGAAAATAATTTTTTTGATTTCCATTTTAACTCAAATATATTTACAAAAAACATTTTAAAGGGGAAAATGTGTCGGGTGGGTTTTTCTGCAGTTCTTCCTTCACAAAAGACTTTGAGGGCTGGTCGTTTTGTTGTGTCAGTTTCCGTAAATAAAACACGGGCGGTTCATTTTCACAATTTTTTTTATCCATATGGATAAACACCCCAAAAACGGATCTGTTGCCCTGATGCAGGCCCCCTTCGCTTCTCCCGGGCGAAAAAAGGTCCCTTTAATTTAAAACCCAAATGGTAATAGTTTGCTTGATGAAGACTCTCTTCAAAAAACATTTATTGTTTGTTTTTGATTGCTTGTAGGTTTTACCCCTTTAAATTCTTCTTATTCATTGCGCGAAAAAACTGGGGCGCCTTCTAACCCTTCTGTGTTGCAGAATTGCCCCAATCATCTCTGTGATACGGTAGGAGAAAGTCTTTAAAACTGTTTTTTAAAGTTTTCAAAACCCCTGTGATCTGTGAACACCCGGAAATCCTTTTTTAATGGTAACTCTATGTTTTAAAAAAATAATTGTTATTTTCTTTAAATTCTTTCCCCACATCGATTGAATCACGAGGATAAGTTAAGGGTCCTCGTTGATTATATTTGTATAGCGACAGCAACAGCAGAAGCACTCTTTTGTGTTAAAGGTTCCGCATCTTTGACTTGAAGCTTTCAATGACGTAAGGCGTACTTAAATTTTTTTCGTCAAATCGTACAGGGGGTAAATATAGAAATCCATTTGATGGGTGTCGTTTGGGTTATATTCACAAAGGTGGTCTTTGAATTCGTTTAGGCGGGTAAAAAATTTGCCAAACGCTTGTTTAGATAACCTTTTTTTTTTGCTGTTTGTTCCTGACCCCCGCTGCTTGGTGTTTTTAATTGTTTTATTCCCCCCAAACCCTTTTTTGGAGAAAATAGATTTTGTACATTTTTTCACCAATATTTTTGTAAAAAAATCAAAAGGGGTCAGCCAAAGCAAAAAACAATATTTTTGCATCTTTTGTTTTTCTGATGGTTGATAGTAATCGAAAAATTGGGGGGGCAATTTTTAACTTGTTGCCTGTTACAAGAAAAATTCTTTTATTGCCCGGCAACTCTTAAAAAAGTGAAGCTGCATGTCCCTGTTGTTTAAGTCGTCGTTAATAAAAATTAACTGCTCCATTCTTTGTTTTTTAGGTGCTTGTGCAGCAGCTAGTTGTCCTAGCCTGTTATGTCTTTTTCTTCCCCGTCTCCGTAATTTTACTAAAGCGTAATTACCCGCTAAAAAACAAGCGCATTAACCACGCGCCACCAATCACATTTCGATGAAGCCATTTTTTAATTATTTTTTAAAATTTTCCCAAATTTATTTCTGTCTGGAATTTTTCCTGCTTAACTAAAAATCTTTCGTAGCAAATGAAGCTGTAAAAACAGCAATCAACTTTGTGAGTCTTCAAAGTCTAGTTTGCCAGATCTGTGGTTTTTATTTTTAACAAGCTTTTACCAAGCATTGTGTATCACCTTAGACCCCCCAAAACAGCAAAATGGGTTCGAGGTTAGTAAAAGTTTTTTCAGTGCTCATTTTAAAAAAATAAAATAAAATTATTCATTAATAAAAAATGAAATCGATGATTACTTCCCAACTTTAAAAGATCAAGTTGAGACCAAGATTATGCTCAAAAAGGGAAAAGGGTATTCTTTTGCAGCATGTGGAAAAAAAAACAGTCCCTTGGGGAAAAGTTCGCATAGAACGATTCAAAGATTCAACGCAAGACATTGTAAAGTATCACAACAGGATGAAGCGCAACTGGGGTCAAAAATGGTAAAAAGTGTTGGGCAAACGGTTCTTAGTTTGTTTCACAAAAAAAGTTTGAGATTTGTCCCCTTGATTTTGAACAAGATTTTATGTATGATTTAACGCAGGATCCCGTTTTAAAAAAAGTCATTAGAGTCCTAGGATGTGTCTATATTACAGATTTGGAACAAATTTTATGCCATTAATCATGGGATTAAACTTTTAATCATATAATTTTTTTCCCTTCAAAAAAGGGCCGAGCCAGAAAATCAGCAAAAACATTTATGGAGAAAGTGACCAGTAAAAAGCCCCCTCATCCTGGGGTGTTGCAGCAGGGAAAAAAAAAGCGGTGGAACAAACAAAAAAAATTAAATTTTTGCAATCACAGAATATAACTCATAATGAAAAAACACCGTTGTGCCCGAGCCAAAAAAGAAAAGTTGTTTCAAGTCCCGCAACACTCTGGTTATTTGGATTAAAAAGTTAGCATTTTTTGGGGCATTGTGTTGGGGGGTGGTTATTAGTTTATAAAACATATAAAGAAGCGCAAAAACCCAAAAAGGGCCCAAAAAAAACAGCCACTAAAAAAACTGAACAAAAAAGAATACCAAACCCCCAACAACAAAGATCATTTTGAAACCATTTGATAGCAGAATATTTCAAGAACTTAATAAAAATTTTAAGTGACTTGAATAAAAACTTGATAACGACTTGATGACGACTTGATAAAAACTTAAATAAGAACTTGATAAGAACTTGAGACGACTTTCTTAAAAAAATTAATGACGACTTAATAAGAATTAATGACGACGAGACGACTTGTTAAGAACTTGAAAAAAAGAACTTGAATAAGACTTGAATAAAAAGTTAAGAACTTGATGTGACTTGTTAAAAACTTGAGTTACTTTTTAAAACTTAATAAAAACTTGTAAGAACTTTAAATAAAACGTGATGCCGATTGAATAAGAACCAGAAAAGACTTAATGAGATTTTTTTTTACAAAATTAATTGTTACACTTTTTCCCGGGGGGGGCAACTCCCTTCGCCTTTATGTAGTATCTAGGTGACATGTCTGGCCCCCCTACTCAACTCACAATAGCCGAGTCGAAACGCCGACTGTTTGCTAGTTCGGTCAAGTTACACAAAGGGCTAGGGGCCCCCAGCGGCTTTTTAAATTTTAAAGGCGTCGTTCGACAGGCGTTTGACGTCATTTTATAAAATTTTGGGGGCTTAAATTTTAAACAAAACAAAAACAGTTTCTTACCTTCCCCCAAAAACAAAAACTAGATAGAATCAGCTGATTAGTAACAGTGACACATTTCCGCCAGCACTTGGTTGTTACAACTAAACCAACTGTCTTGTCATTTGCGGGTGGCGTGCAGTGGTTTTTAGTGTTGTGTTTTTGTCGCAAGACAGTATCTCTTCTGAGATGAACTTCTTGAATAATCAAAAATTGCTATTTCATTGAAGCTCTCCCTGAGAAAAAAAACTAAAGCAATGTTTTATATAGTGAGGAGATAAGGGACCCATTTAACTACCAATGCAGCTTGAAACACGATCTTCTCAAGAGCCCGCGGGGGGAAAGGCCGCGCCTAGCAGAGCCGGAAATGAAAATTAAACAGGGACACTCACCCTATGCAAAAGCCCAAAAAGGCGCCTTTTCAGGCGGCCGCCGGGTGTACTTTATACAATTTTCTTTTTTGTTGGGAACAAGTTTTGATAAGTGCATTGGTGGCTCTTAAATAATCTTCAACAACGTTTCCCCGATTCCGCTTGTGTAAAAACACACCCCCCCTTTTCGTAGCTTTCAAAAGCCCTCATTCCTACAAAAAAATGAAAAACCCAAAATTGGTTTACAAATAGCCCTCCTAGAATAAAAGGCATGGTTAACCAAGTCTCCATTGTTTTTTTTGTTACTCTTAACGGGCCCGTGCAGAAACTAAAAACAGATTCCTCAATTTTTTGTTTGAAAGTATTTAATATTTGAGAACTAAAAAAGGCATTTGGGGAAGCCGCCGGGAGCAACAGCGAAAACGGCTTTAGCCGTTGGGGGCGGCGGGGGGGAAGTCCCAAATGTTTTTAAAATTTTTACAATTTAAACTTTAGAAAATTTTGTTCTAAGGCATTTTTGACGAATTTAAAAATCAAAGCTATAAAATTCGGATTTTGTATTACTAAGATATGTCAAAGTAACTTTGAATCGCGATAGGTTTATTTAATCCTTTAATACAATTTTGTGAAAATTGACTGTTTTTTATGATCAGAAATTTATCAAAATTTATTTTTTAGATATTTTGTCAAATGTTTTAGATTATGTAAATTTAAATTTTATTCAGCGTATTTTCCTTAACATTCGCGCTGCCTTTTTAGCTGCTCGTCAAACCCCCTTCATTATAAAATCCTAAAGGAAGGTACCCAATAAAAAGTGATACGATGTTTTTAGCTGAAATAGTATTGCATGTTTTATTTTAGTTCATTTTTAGACGCGTTTTAAAATTTTGACATTTTTAGTTTTAGTGCGTTTCGAAAACGAAAAATAAAACTTTACGTTTGGGCCCTTTGTTGGGAAAATCTATGAATGCTGTACGCCTTTTAAAGACCAAACAGCGTAAAAATGGAGAATGATTACCAATTGATACTGTTTCCTAGGTTTAGTGAAGGAATTCAAAGTGCCCCTGTCTTGCCTTTTTCGAGGAAAATCCGTCTGTATAATTTTTTAAAAAATCATATAAGACTCTCCATTTGTAAATTAATCACATTTTTTAATAAAATTCGGTGCTGATTTTTTTTATTAAATTTTCTATATCAAAATTGGTTGTTCCCCGAGGAACTGGCGAGAAAGAAGGTTCATGGCAACCCTTTTTCTTTTTAAAATTTAGAGAATGTTTATTTTGCTCTTTTAACAAAAATCATGTTGCGAGTCTAGATTTTTCTTCTTTTTTAAAAGGGAAACAAATTTTCAGATGATTTTAAACATATTTCGACGCCAAAACTTTTCTGTGGTTATCAAGTGGGGGAACACCCGTTCCTTGAAGTCCCTAAAAATTTTAAAATGAGATGGTACCCCAAGGGGTTTTTTATAAGCTTTAAACATCTTTTTA